>PVJH01014604.1:0-22398 GCA_004026705.1 Nesogale talazaci | reverse complement strand
GTCTCTTGAGAGTCTTAGCGGCCTAGTGGTGATTGCCTTGAAGGCTAACTGGAAGGTTTGGGGTTTGAAGGCACGATGGGGCATCGGTGAAGTGGTGTACTTCTGTTAAGACGATAGCCTTGGAACCCCTGTGGGACAGCTCTACTCCATAGCATCACCACGAGTCAAAATGGACTTCATCACGAGTACTTGTAGAAGAGTCCTGATGGCCAAGGGATTAAGCACACAGCTGCTAATCCAGGCGCCTATTGGAAAGTCACTGTGTGGCAGAAAGCTTCTGTGAAGATTATGGCCGTGGAAATCCTTTGGGGCAGTTCTGTTATGATACTGTGAGTCAGTGGCCATTGCTGGTTAATTGGCTCTTTGAAAGTCACACCCAGGAGCTTCTGCCAAGAGTTTGGGAAAACCAACATGGGGGACCCCTGCAGACCCTCAAATGACAACACAGGTGCAGGCAGGAGAGATGCCTAATGTAAAACCCACCTGGACATTCACAATAAATTGTGGAGGGTAGCGGGAGATGAGAATATGGGGTAGAAAAGGAGAAGTGCTTGTTGTCCATCTTAAAGGAGTGCTTTCTCAGAGAGTTTGGAATCTGTTCAACCCAAACCTTCTTATCTGGAGGCGCATGCATTTGTGAGTCTTCTCTGCCTTTGCTTTGTGACTCAAATGATGGTGCAGTTATGTTTATGTCATTGAGCTGTGACAAGGGTTATATGACGTATGCCATTAAAATTCAAGCAGGGCCTGAATTTCATTGGGGCAGGCATGTCCCCTCCCTTCACACATGCACACAAGAGCCTCTGGAATGTGCCTTTAGGGCACCCTCAGGGTCAGGAGAGATGGTTAACAGATAAGGCCCACCCTCTGCCAGGGAGGCCAAAGTCCTGCCTGGGCAAGCCTTGTGATCACCTGTTGCAAGGGGACAATGCCAGCAACAGCGCAGGAAATACCGAGGCTGCAGAGGGCTGGAGGTTTGGCCTTGCACAGTGTATTTTAGGCCCAGCACAGAGGGATTGTCCAAGTTAAACAAACATTAATCTTGGCCTACAGTTCAAAAGACTTGCAGTGTTCATCGGCCCCTCCCCACAGCAGGAAGAGGCCTTCCCTGTGGCTCAGTCCTCGGTCCTCTCTGGCCCTTCTGGTTCTGTGGGCTGGGCATTAAAAGTCAGAGTTTCAAACCCACCAGCCACTTCTCAGGAGGAAAAGGAGACTCTCGGCTCCCATAAAGCTTTATAGGCTCAGAAACCCTCCATAGGGTTGTCACCGTGAACTGGAATCAACTCAGTGGCAGTGGGTGGGTGGCCTCTCTTACCCTCCTCGGTGCCCACATCAGCAAGTCCCGTCCCCCCTGTGTTCTCAGCAGGGTTCCAAGAAGTCCTCCTCTTCCCCTTGCCTCTTCCTCAAAGCCCATCTCATCAGCAAGTGCTTCACGGCATCTTCACTTTCAGCAAACAAGGTTGGGTCACGATGTGCTGCTATGCAGGTTGTTAATAAACCTTCCTCCCGAACATGATGTCACACGCTTCATCATAGAAGTCAGCTTCTCTGTGATGGTTTGTTCTACATGCAAATCGAACAGGTATTGTGAGAGGACTCAATCCTGCCACACAGCTTTCCTGATTTGAAGCCAGGCGCTATTCCCTTGTTCTGTTTTCTCGAGGTGATCCATTGTTTGTCATGATCCACACAGTTGAATGCCTTGGCATAGTCACTAAAACACAAGTAAGCATCTTTCTGGTATTCTCTGCTTTCAGCCATTACATTACACTTCATTATGAAAGGTCATTATACTATAGCAGATTAGACCCAAATAGAGGGGTTAAGCTTTCAATTCAGATTTTCTCATAACCCCCACTATCAGCAAATTGGTTTTCAACTCCTAACTATCCTACAGGCCAAAAAAAAACCAAACAAACTTCTTTTTTTGTGGGGGGCATCACTGCCCTCTGGTGGTAAGAGTAGGAGGCCCACCTTTGCTCCTGTGGAGCCGCTGCTGGAATTGAACCTCCATCCCAGGGGGCCGCACACCTGCGCACAGCCACTGCACCACCAGGGCTCAGCCCAAGACTCACTTCTTAGGAGAGTAGAAAACCTCCCTTTCTCCCAGTACCTGGTGGTTTCCAACAAGTTTGAGTTCGAGGCCACACCACTAAGATTCGTTTTCAGAGATTTTGGAGGGAACAATTGAAACACAACAGCTGAACTTCCTGTAGAGATTCATGCTGCTTCCATTCCTTTATCCCTCCCCTCCCTCCATCCATCCCTTCCTTTTGGCCCACAGGCATTTATCAAGACCAATGGTATGTGATGTGCACTGGATTAGGCTTTGAGCTGCTAGACCGCAAGTTCCACTGTGTGAGTTCCCCAGGGTTCCAAATAAGCAACAGGAGGCTGTCTGTTCCCCTAAAGACTTACAGGGTCACTAATGACATCAGAATGTACTCGAGGACAGGAGGGTTTTACTGCAGGCAAAGGAGGCCTTGTTGCACAAACAGTAAAGCATTCTGCTGCTCACCCAAAGGTCAGCAGTCCCAACCCACCAGTGAGTGACATGAAGTGAGAAAGGTGTAGAAACGTGCACTCGCAGTTTTACAGCCCGAAATCCAGACGGGGAAGCTCTATGTCACATGGGGTCAGCATGAGTCAAAAATCAACCCCCCACACAAGCGCAACACTGTGCGCAAACCCTGGACTGGGTACCTTGAAGGAGAGCCGAATGTGCTAACAACAAACTCAGCTGGCTCAATCTGGCATGAATTTGGGGAGATTGCATGGAGGAGGGACCTGAGCTAAGCTTTGAAAGATAAGTAGGGCCAAAGGGAGGCTGGCAGAAGTCCAGGATGAAGGCCAGAGGCAGTCTCCCTAGGGACTTGGCAGTTCTCCCTCATGGGAAATCGATCAGGGCCTAGCAGTGTGGAGAATGGGGTGGGGCTGGGGAAACAGCAAGCAGAAAAACTTCCTCCCACCTTCCTTGGCAGCCACCAAGGCTGCTGGGGAAGTGATTCCTATTGTCTCACTTCCTAGGCTTGGTGGGGGGCGGGGGGGGGGGCTGGGAGGGTGGAATGCCAGGGGGAGGATGGAACTGCAGGCTTCCAGTTGTCAAGAGCGGACCTGAGAGCTCCTTCAGAGGTCAAGAGGGAGGCTGAATAGGAAACTGTCACTTGGGGAAATAAAAGATAGCAAAGATCAAATGAGAAGAGAATTTATGGGAAGCAGGCTGCGCAAATCTTCTCCTGACTCAGTTCATTGGAGCAGGATGTTTTGGAACCAGTCACTTTGCCTCTCTGGACCTGGCACCACTTCGAACTCCGTGTTTTGCAGAAGCTGGTTCCCAGGCCCAGAGAGGTGAAGTGATTGGATAAAGGTCACACAGCAAATCCAAGGACAAGCCCAGTTTCCTCCTGGGGCAGAGGACAGGCAGGCAGGGACACATTCACCCTTTCCCTTCCCAAATGTGTTGCAGAGGACAGTTTCTCACTCTTCTCCCCACACCCCCACCCCCGGCACCCCCGTGATCAAGGAGCTTCGAGGAGGACTCCAGGCCAGCGAGCGACGCCACCCCTGGGCCTCTTCAGTCCAGGCCTCCGTGGCTTTAAGTCCCTGGATGCTTTCAAGGCCTGGTTCCAGCCGGACCAATAGGGAGAACAGACAAGACAAGTCCGGGTCACAGCAGAAGGCATCGCCTTGGTGAAGACCCCCAACTCACCAAGGATGTGCAGGGTTGGGCAGAGTCTGCTGCACCCCCATCCCGCCCCCACCCCACCTCACGACCACGCCCTCCAGCCACTCTGCCCACCTCCAGCGGCTTCCTCTCACTTACGCTCCTCCCTTCTCTCACCTCCTCAGCTCACTTATCATTCCAACTTTGTTTCCCTCCCTCTTGGGAAGACAACAGCCTCATCCCCACCCCCCTGCAAGACGGAGTGTAGCGCCCTTCCCAAGGGCCCTCTGGATCACTGCATGGATCCTGTCTCCACGTCTGATTAAAATCGCCCCAATACGACAGACGACATTTGTAGAGGAATAGCCTGTTTCTTCTGAGCAGCCGCACAGGAGTTTGAACGAGCCCTAGACTCAGAAGGGTTCTACGAGTCACCGTCAACTCTTGGCAGTGGGTAGGCTCAATGCACTACAAGTTTCCTCCAAGGCAGGCCTCATTGTCTATTTTAGAAATCATAGGAAAAAATAATAATAATAAAAAAGAAATCATAGGAATGCCCCTACTACCATATACATATTGTTACGAAGATGAACTCCCTCGATCATCTGCCTACTAACTCATTTCTCACCAGGGTAAATTTTGCTCTAGAGAGGCCTGAGGGAAGAGGCCTCAGAGTTGCCATAGGGAAAGATTGCTGAGAGTGATGTCGGCTGGGAGCCCAGCCGCAGAGAGCTGCCTGGCCCGACAGCTGACACCCTCCACCTCGGGCCTGCCATGACCTGGCCACTGCTGCTCTCATGGGGCCGACCCTGAAGGTTGTCCGACCTTCCAAGCTCCCTTGAGAGGCAGGCAGAGGATTGGGCAGGACCGGCATGCTGGCTCCCCTCGACCCTCTGCCCCAACTGCGGTTTCTCCCTTCAGGACCCGCCATCACTACCCTGCCCCAGATAGCTACCCGTGGGCACACAGCGTGTGCTCCCCTTCCAACCCCGTGTGACAATGTCACCGAGCAGGCTGCTGTTCTGCTTGTAATGGGCACTTCCAGGACCCTCGTTCCAGCCATTGACGGGCCTTCATCAGCCCATGTTACAGATGGACTTGAACAACCAGGAAGGAAGTGCACAGGGCAATCCAGAAATAAGTTCAGGGTCCCTCTAACCTGGGAAAGCTGAAAAATTCAAAGCTACCAAAGTTACAACCTTTGCCATTGCCTAGAGGCCCCCATCCTGGGACAAGTTGCTCACCCCAGTTCTCTCCAAACCTTGGTCCTCTGTTCTCCTGGTCTCCAGCTGCCACCTCCCTCACCTGCAGTCTCACCCCGCACCATGCTTGTTCCCAAGCACAGGGAAAGCGGGTTTCTCACCCCATTCCTGGATCTGGAAGTGTTGGGTCTCTCTAGAAGAGATACATGCCTCAGTCCTTGGTTCCATGGGAGGAAGAATTCACTCCCAAGCCTGATTCGTGATCTAAGCGAGTTTTATGAAAGTTAGAAGACGTTTCGGGTTTACAATGGTACCCACAGGGCCCTCACCCCTGTCTGCCTGCCTGCCTGCTGGCTGGGAAGCTGCTCAGAAAGCCATGGGTCCCCTCCAGGGCACTCTGTAGTAGCCGCGGGCAAAGAGCTGGCCAGGGTTAACCCCGGGGCCTTTTCCATTCCTCCCCAAGGAGGTGTGTTTGATGACCTGGTCGACCCAATTGACTGGGATGAATCCACCTGGTCTACATGGGCTCATCTAGGTGCAGCCCTCCTGGCCTGAAGCCTGGACCTCTGAGCATTTGCAGGGTACTACCCTTTCCTGACCACTAGCTCAAACATCTGACCATACGCAATGGACCACCTTTTCCCTATACTATTCTACTTAACAGTTGCATACCTTCCCTTTGAGCTCTCCCATCTTGGCCAGGTTCCCTCTGCCCTGTCTTCCCCCTCTCTCTTCCCCAATCGCCCTGGCTTGGGACCCCAAATGAAGGGATGACATGGAGCTGAGATAGGGGAGAGGGAATATCTCCTACACGGTAGTTTCTCTGTATGCTTCCTATCATTGTGATCTTCCAAATAAGTCTCTGAAACAGGTATTCTTTGTTCTCCTTTATAAACAGAACCAAAACAACTGCTGAAACTCAAGGAAGCTGAGGAACGTGGCCAAGGTTACCCAGTTAGAGGATGTGAAGCCAGGTCATTTGATGCCAACACTATTCCTATTGTACAGTGACTTCCTGCCAGCCCCAAAGCTGTGGCATATGACCCCGGTCCTCTGGAGTGACCAGTGGAGGGAACAAAGTGGCAATCAATGGGCAGAGTAACTGCAGCTTCTGGAACCATGCCACAGAACACTGCAAAGTAAAGCAAAATTGACCTCCAGACCTTAGGGGGATGGGTTCATGTTCATCCCGAGGTGCCTTAGGAACAAAAAGCCTAGCAATCTGCTCTGAAAAACCAGTTATTGAAAACCTCATGACCCTCAGGACCAATAATAAGAGTGGCCATACCAGGAGGAGAAGGGAAAGTCGGTGTGTGTGGGGAGGAACCAATCACAATGATCTACATGTAACCCCCTCCCTGGGGGATGGACAAGAGAAATGTGGGTGAAGGGAGACATCGTTCACTGTAAGACATGAAAAAAAATAATTTATAAATTATCAAGGGTTCGTGAGGGAGGCAGGGAGGAAAATGAGGAGGAGCTGATACCAAGGACTCGGGTAGAAAGCAAATGTTTTGAAAAGGATGGCCACAAATGTGCTTGAAACAATGGCTGACTGACTGACTGGTGATATGAGTTGTATGAGCCCCAAATAAAATTATTTATAACAATAAAAAAATAATTCCCCCCACCCCCATTGGAGAACAATTCTACTCTGACAGACCTGGGTCCTTATGAATCAGCATCAGCTGGTGACTGTGAGTCCCTGCTTTGCCTGGGAATGAGAGATCTCTTTCCTCGTCTCTCCTCAGGGCCTGCACTACAACCATTGTGCAGCAAAGGGTTGTCAGCATCTCAGAAACCCCGAGTCTGAAGGGCTCTTGGTTCAATTGTTCCTTAAACTCTTGCTAACTATGTTGGGTCACAATATTCAAATCAGGAATGTATGCTGGGGGAGATTCCATCGAAAGTTTCCTTCTTCCTTCTAGTCTCTGGAGGTAACAGAAACCTGAGAGGAAAGGGAAATGGGAGATGCAACTGAAATCAGTCCCTGCTCCAGGACACGGTAAAAATCAGTTGCTATCAAGTGGACCTGGTCTCCTGGTGACACTGTCTGTGAGTGTCAGAGTAGACTGTACTCCCCAGGGTCAGCAAGGGCTGGTTTCTTGTTTGTTGTTTGTTTGTTTGTTTTGGAGGGCTGGCTTTTTGGAGATAGGTGGCTAAACCTTACCTCCAGGTGTCTCTGGGTGGATTTGAACACCTAACCTTCCGTCTAACAGTGGAGTCTTTATCTATGGGGCATATAAGAGCCACGAAATCATCCATACTAGCTACCATCACACACCTCATTAAAGAGTTGTCACTTTGGAGGTGAGTTAATTAAATGAGTGGGCCAAATATAGTGAGTAAATTTTTAAGTTGCTAATTTTTGTATAGCCTGTGAATGATGTCATAAATATTCTTAGCAGAAAAGAAGTTTTCTACCCCTGAGTTAGAAGATAATGAACATTTGGTACTCTTCTCTGGTCCTGCCTGCAGCAGACTGAGACAGAGGTAACAGGGAATATAGGACTAGGGAATTACTCAATTTTAAAAATAAAAACTTTGGAAGCTGTGTTAGTCCAGGTAGAGTAGAGAAACTAATTCATAGAAACATATATGAATATAAGGGAAAGCTTTATGTACAAGAGGAATGGAACATTGAGAAAGCCTCCCAACTCAGTCCGGTTCAAAGTCATAAGTCCGATATTAACCCATATGTCCAATATCAGTCAATTAAGTCTCCTTCTGACTCACGAAGTCACAGACCAGTATGTGCAGAGTCCCGGCTCTGGCAGGGGTCTCCCCATGGCTCCTCGCTTCCAGGACTCAGAGTCCATCAGCAGTATCCATTGGTGATAGACACATCTCCACACCGGCAGGGGTCTCTCTGTGGCATTTCCGGCTTCAGAGGTCTGGTTCCGGCAGGGTAAGGCCGTGTGGCTTCTCCTCCGGCTCGTCCAGTTCCTCAGATGCTGCCATCTTGTCTTGTCACTCGAGCGACTCTCAACAACTGGGAAGATGGTCTCCCATCTCCACTAGGGAAATACAGCGAGACTTCCCAGAATTCTCAGAAAAAGCCATGCCCACAAAGAGGTCTCATTGGCTATCTCCAGATTGACAGGCTAGACTCCACCCCTACATTCCCAATCATGAAATTGACACATGAGTACCAGGCTACCACAGAAGACAAACAAATCCGAGTCTGATTTCATAAGGGGAAACGATGACTATGAAGAAAGTTCCTAATTAACCTGTATGCCTTTTCACCTGAACTCTCTAAAGAACTCCAAATGCACAGATCATCAGCTCTCCCTGAGTGGCCGTCGGGTGCAGCACCCCAGGGTGCAAGAATGCCTAATGCTCCTACTCTTTTTGAGACTTAGGAAGATAAGCATGTGGGGCCAGTCCCCTTTAAGGTACCTTGGTGGTGAAGTGGTTAAAGCACTTGCCTGTTAACCAAAAGTTCAGCTGTTTGAACACATCAGCTGCTCCAAGTGTGAAAGATAAGACTCTGGGCTCCCATGCAGAGTTTACAGCCTCGAAACCCTACGGAGCAGTGCTGCGTTGCCCTACAGGGGCCCTATGAGGCAGAAGCCACTCGAATGCAATGGGTTTTTAGAAGGCTGCGACCCCAAACAAGTGCTATTTACACACGTTCTACTTCGAATGCAATTCTGAATGCTTGGCATAAGAGCAATACATATATTGCTTCAGTAAAAAAGGGAGGGAGAAATATATATGTATGTGTGTGTAAATGTGTATTTGTAAGGGCTACATATGTGTGTGTCTATATATGGAAGTGTATATATTTATACACATGCATCATATTTAAATATATGTGTCTCCCATATATGCATTTCCCCTATATATGTGGGATAAATATACATAATGTAAATGTATAAGGGAAAATATATGTTTCTATCTATATATTATGATTTATAAAAGGTTTTTTTATATATTTCCCCCATATACTTATTTACCCCTCCCTTTTATTGAAGCAATATATTTTACTTTCTCCTCACAAATGGGCCAGTAAGTAACATAATAAATAGGAAAAAAGGTTGAAGTTGAGGCTTTTGTCTTGCTTTTATCCACAATCAATGCTCATGGAAGCAGCGATCAATGGGGCTCAAAGACTACATTGTATTGGATTAATCTGCTGCACGAGGCTAACATATTGAATAGTAAGACAATTACTTTGAAGAATGAGGTGTGCCTTAGTTAATTCTTTGCCTCGGTTGACAAGCCTCACTTCCTGCCAGGCATCCCAGAGAAGCCACATGGACCAACACTGAGAGAGCCCTGGGTGCAGGCGAAGCCCTCTGCCAGTGCTAAGATGATTACATTCTCACTGCTTTGGCTTTTCTCCTGAATTCAGCATCATTGCATGTGTTTTGTGCACTGGAGGAAGACTTTGTAGCTTGGTATCAGACATTATGGGTTAATGTTGGACTTATGGGCTTGGACTAGCCTGGGTTGGGATGCTTTCTTAATGTACACTTACCTGCTTTTTTCTTATTGAAGTTATTTATTGCATGAATGTTCTTAAAATCATTTTACTGGGGGGCTCATACAACTCTTATCACAACCCATATTGAATGTCAAGCACATTTGTACATTTGTTACCCTCATCATTCTCGGAACATTTGCCTTTTATATAAACCCTTGGCATCAGCTCCTTTCCCCCCCCCTCGATTCCTGCTCCCCCATGAACCCTTGATAATTTATAAATTATTACTTTGTCATCTTACAATGTCCATCTGATGTCTCTCTTCACCCACTCCCCATTGTCCATACCCCAGGGATGAGGTTACATGTAGATCCTTGTAATCGGTTTCCCACTTCTACCCTCCCTTCCCTCCAACCCTCCTGGTATTGCCACTCTCACCACTGGTCCTGAAGGTATCATCTGTCTTAGGTTCTCTGTTTTACTTTCTACCTATACCAATGTACACCCTCTGGTCTAGCCAGATTTATAAGGTAGAATTGGGATCATGATAGTGAGGGCCCCAGGGATGGTGGGGGGGGGGCATTCAGTTACTTGAGGAAAGTTGTATGTTTCATCATTGCTATATTGAACCCAAACTGGTTGTCTTCTCCCAGAGACCCTTCTGTAAGAGGATGTTTATTAACTACAGATGGGCTTTGGGTCTCCAACCTGTATCTCCCCTCATTTACAATAATATTTTTAATTATTTGGGGGCTAAACCCTTCAACAGCTGGTGGTCACACATGCTGGTGTGCTTCTTCCATGTGGGCTTTGTTACTTGTGAACTAAATGGATACTTGTTTATGTTCAAGCCTTTTAAGACACTAGATCTTTTGAAACCTGGACACCATCATTTCTTCACATTTGCTTATACACACATTTAACTTCAGTGATCATATCAGGAAAGTATTATGGAATGCCAATTTAATAGAATAACATTATTGCATTGAGGAAGTACTTGAGTTGAGGGCCAATGTCCATCTGCTGCCTTAATACTGAACCTATAAATGTATGCAGGTAGATTTTCATCACCATATATAAATATATTTACCTATGTAAATGCCTGTATTTAGACCTTGATAAGTGTGCTTTGCCTATTTCTTTTCTTGTCCCACTATCATGCTCAGCCTTCATTTGGGTTTCAGTAATTCCTCTTACCTTACTCTTGATCAATCTCTACCAGGCCTCTCACACCCTCCTTGCCACTGATTTTGGATCACTTGATTTTCCCTTGTGTACATTTACCTTTTGTATAAAACCCTCTTATATACATGTGAATTTCTGTGGATTTGTTTTTCTAGTCTACCCAGACTAGCACAACTGACCAGGCAAATTCTTTGGATTTGTTTCTCTAGTCTACCCAGACTAGCACAACTGACCAGACTCACCAAGAGACCAGGCAGCATGTTGTTCCATTGTGTGAATTGTCTAATCAGAGGCAACTCCATAGTAGCCAAAAGCAATGTATGTATGTGTGAAAGAAAGAGAGAGAGAGAGAGAGAGAATGCCTCAAGGCTACAGGGTGATCTATAAACTGCTTCTTACTTGGGGGATGTGGACATAACACAAATCAGTTCAGTTCACCTGTAATCTTACCTAAATCAGGCAACTGGGAAAAGGCAGCTTAAGGTACAAACTCATGACAGCAGTTAACTAAACTTCACACTGGTAGGCCAATGTCCCTTTCCCTTGACCACACCTTCTGGAGGCCCTTCTGCTGGCTACTGAATGGTGAGTGACACAGTTGGAGTTTCTCTGATATGGCCCAGGTTTGAGGCAGAAGGGACCCCATTTTGACCTCAACTCACTGAAGACTAGAGGTCACTGATTCTGCTTTGTTTTAAGATTAACAACAGCTTGGGGCTCATCAACTCAGACCCTCTGACATCTCTTCAGAATCCACCAGGAGACATCATATATATGCACAGTATGGGTCTGAGAGCTTACAGGTCCCAAACCCCTGCCCTCCTATTATGATTTCCTGATTAGACTAGACCCCAGAGCCCAAGGACAGATGTTACCTGCCTGCAGCAGGCCCCTCAGAAGGCAGCATTTTCAGCCTCATCTTAGCCATCGCATTCCAAACTCTTGGCTTTGCGTAGTAAATACACTCACAGGCTCCACAGCAGTTCCAAATCCAAACCAGCTTCTGGAAATCTTCCTTTTTAACAGATACGTTGAGTGGAGGCTCTAAGCTTCTAGAGAATGACACCCTTTCTCTCACACCCACTAAAGGAGCCCTCCTGGTATGGTGGTTAAGCGTTTGGGCTACTTACCTCAAGGTCAACAGCTGGAAGCCACCGGCTGCTCCTTGGGAGAAAGATGGGGCTCTCCCTCTCTGTTAAGTTACACTCTTAAAAACGCATAGGGGCTATTCTACCCTGTCCTCCAGCAACACTGTGTGTCACAATCAACTCAAAGGGCAGTACTTGGTTTATGGCATGATCAGGGAGCAGTGTTGAGCTCCCCCTGAAGCCCTTGCTGGGTGAAGGTCTCAGACTTGGGCAAAACCTCCAGGGCTCTCACTTAGGGAAGGTTAGAAAGTAAGGGGTAGAGAGGCTGTCAGAACAAACGTTTTTATTTACTCCAAAAAGAAACACAAAAGGCAAAAAGGTCATGGAAAGCACTCAAACTCATTTATCAGTAAGGTCTAGGTCGAGATGTTGCGGTAAGCAGGGGAAAAAAACTATAGAACATGATGTCTGGAGAGAAAAGCATCCAGGGCCAACAGTTGGGAAGCCCCGCCCCCGCCCCCCAACTGAGTGACAGTCTGGAAAGGCTAATTTGTGCACATGAACCCAACGTCTTCGTGTGGATTTGACTTTTGAAAGTTCTGGGATAGTTTATAAGCAGACTTCAAGAATGTCAGGGTCAATCATAGTTCCCCTAATGTTTTCTTGGGACTCAGGGGCTGGGGAGGGAGCGGGGGATCTTCGTTGAATGGACTCCCAGGTGAGGATAACTTTCTTGGTCCATGAGTCCTGCTTCTAATGGGATTCTCTAGGGCCCACCAGTGTCACTGAGTGGAAAGGCATCTTCCAAAGACAGCACAGATGAGTCTGTGGGTGCCATAGATGCCAAGTTAAAGATCGGAGGTTTGAGTCTATTCAGGGTCTCTTGGAAGAAAGGCCTGGCATCTGTTTCTGAAATAGCATCCCCTGAAAAATCTATGTAGCACAGCGCTATTCTGTCACCCAGGGTGGCCACATGGAGTCAACTCCATGGCAACTGGAGTGGCTGGTTCGTTTCCTGTGACCAGCAGGCAATCAGCCCTGACTCTCATTCATCATGTTGAACTTTTTCTCCCACTTACATCTCCTCTTCTCTCCAACCCCTACTGCTGTCAGGCAAGCTAAAATTAGTTACAAGAGTGAAAATGTGCCACCATCAGCTTTCGTCATTGGGACAAAACAAGATTCTTTGTATTCCCTTCCCCTCACAAATATGGACACCGTAGCAATTGGGTCCAAGCTTATCTTCAGCATAAGCCTTCAGCAAGTCAAGCTGCGTCTCGCTTTATAACAACCAAGCTCTCCCACACGGAGTCCCTTTTCCATTGCCTCTGTCTGTCATCTCACCTCCTTTGCTTCCCAGGACATCTGATCTGTAACACAGGACCCTCAAGGCTCCCCTTGCCTGCTCTGTGAAACCTCAGGAGACAACAGGTAGATTTTGCTGCTTGGCCTGCAGGGAGATCAACAACCACTTCGGAATTTGGATATGATGATAACAAATTCATAATAGGTGGCCTTTCACTGGTAACTTGCAGTAGGTCATGCGAAGACCTCCTCTTTCCTTCTCCCTGCCTTATGGTCCATTGGATGTCGCCTCTTCCCCCCACCCCCAATCCTATGTTCAAGTCCAGTAAAAGCAGCTCAACCTGGGCAGGGTAACAGCTCAGCAAGGGCAGTCAATTGGAGCTCACGGGCCACAGTGATCCTGAGCTGCACTCAGCGTTTCTCTCTGCCTCCTTGGGCCCTGCCGAGAGTTAAAGGCCACCTAATATGTTTTAAGGGTGTTAATCAAGTTCAAGTTCCTGTACTTCCACTTCTCTTTTCAACATCCTTCTTAACTTCTGTCTACTTCTCTATCACCTGTCTTCTACTTCCTATTTCCTTCTCTGAATCTTGCATGCACTTTCATCTGCGGGCATTGTGTCTTGCTCTATCTTGTCCCCTCCATTCCCAGCCAAACCCCATCAAATCGGTTTGTGGGAAGCACCTAGCATCCATCCAGTGTGCATTCCCATGGCTACATGGGCAAAGTCAAAAGACAGGCCTTGGCTGACACCAGAGTAGGCACTGGCGTAGGTCCATGTGCGCTGGGTGTACGCGTCCTCAAATAACCAGGACCAGTCACTCCAGAGCATCTGAAGGTGCTGTGACTCCTGCCTTCGTGGTCAATGGTCCCTCATGTCAGCCATGGGCAAGAATGAAGAGCTTTTATCTACTTGTATGAGTCATGGCAAGCTCGTCAAAGGTCTTCAATGTATATATCATGGCCTGCAGTAGGCTTGTTTTTCTTTCCTTCTTTCCAAGCCTCTCACCAAACTCCTGGTAGCAAAGGAGCAGAGTGAAGGGCGAGAAGATCTCAGAAAGAAGCAGCTCCCTTTCTGTCCTCAGACAATGGCAGTCACAGACGGAGTTGCCACTTCCTGAAAACAGACCAATTTTCCAGGTCCAGCTCAAAGTCCTCCTCAGTTTCCTCTGGGATATCAACAGGCTGCACCTACCCCCCATATGCTCTCATTTGTCATTTTCTTCCACTGCGCTTTCTTCATGGGAAGGATTGAGTGCCTTCTTCAAGGAAATGATTGAGTGCCTTCTTCATGGGACAGATTGGATGCCTTCTTCATGGGAAGGATTGGATATCTTCTTCATGGGAAGGATTGGGATATAGCAAACAAACTTCAATCTCACCCTTCTCCCCATGGCTCCATCCTCTGGGGACTGGCCTTTTCTGGTCTGCTTGCATAAAGAGACATGAAAAGCTGACTCAGTAGTAAGGGCAGGGATCTTTTTTTCTTCTAAAGTTTTTGTTGCTGTTGTTTAAGTACCCAATATTCTTGGCTTTGCTGGGTTTCCAGAGCAAGGGCTTCCATTCATTCTTGTGGCTCCTGATCAACAGTTTCCACTAGTGGACAGAGGACATCATGGTGGTGGCTACTCCAAAGGGAGCAGAGTAAGCTGCAGCGAATCCCTGCAGGCCAAGGAACATGTAGTGGCATCCTTTGGTGACAACCTTCCCGACATTCTGTATTTAGGAAGAGAGAAAGCAAAGGTTAGGTTCAATTCCAAAATGCACTGCCACCAAGTTAGCGTCAACTCATAGCCATCCTATATAAGTTGCCATGACTGTAGATCTGTATGGGAGCAAGACAGCCGGATCTTGCTCCCCTAGGGAAGCTAGTAGGTTTGAACTGCTCATCTTTCTGTTAATAGCCCAAACCACAGCATCACCAAGGCAACGTTTAATTCTCTTTTTTAATTTGCACATATATATTTATTTTTATAGTTTTATTGGCACATAATCCACATGTTACATAATTAGATAGTTCAAGCATATAAAAGAATTATACAATCATTACCCCAATTGATTTTAGAACATCCTCCCTCCCCATGGTTAGATTGTCTTTTACAGTGTGTATAAGATTCCATACATCAATTGTATCAAGCATATTTATAAATCTTGCAATCATTATTTTCTACTTTTTAATTCTTGTGCAATGACTGTATACACTAACAATCATTATGCCTCATTCACCATGGTGGAATGATCAAGTTACCAGGTTTCCACATCTCTGGAGTCCCACAGTCACCAATTGGGGAATAGAGAGATAGGGCTCAAGGTGGGGTGAGTGGGGGTGGGGGTGGGGCAGAAGCACAGAAGGGCTCAGGACACACCTTGAAAAGTGCTTCCTGCATAGCACAGCCTATTTCCAGATTCTTCAGAGGGCATCTCAGAACCAGCTGTGAGTCTCCTAGTCTATCCAAGCCATTTTTTAAAAATCACTTTATTAGGGGCTCTGACAACTCTTATCACAATCCACACTGACATCCATTGTGTTAAGCACTTTTGTACATTTGTTTCCCTCATCATTCTCAGAAAACTTGCACCCCTGGCCATTTTTCTTCTATAAAAGGAGCACGCCTCTTCACTGATCCAGCTAATAGTTACAGGATATTCTGGAGGGTCATAATGGTTTCCTTCATTCAATTCTCCCCCCAAAGTCTAGCCTGTTACCCAGACCCCTGACTGGCCTGTACACTTGTCCCTCTTTAGTCTTCTTCTGTTCTCTAACTGTAGCATCCCTAGAAAGTTCATGTTCCCAGCATCATTCCTTAAGGGTAAGGGCCAGGCCATCCTTTCTTGGACTGTCTCTACCACGAATGCTGTGGGACAGGAGACATAGAAAGACCTTCCCCAGTGCCTACCCTGTCTAATCTCCTGGCCTTGGTCCTCCTACCCATTGATGCCATCTTTCACGATGATGCCCTCTCTAGCCCTGGAGATGACCTCACATGGCATATCTCAGTCCTTTGACTTTTACACTTCCACTAAGCAGTTGGACTAGTTTTCCTCGAGTATTTCATGTGGCCCTTCTAGGCATAGTCCTCTGTTTTGTATGCATTCTAAATTCTTGCCTCTACACTCTATAGTCTGACACCAGAGTTTGTGTTAAAACAAGAATAATCTTCTGGCTTTAAATTGCTCTCATAATAAGCAAACAGTCATCTGACTGCTTAATTGAGTAGCGCAGGATGCTAGGGTCACGGAATTGCCTGAAAGTAGGCCAAACCCAGCTAAGATATACAGGAATTATAAATGTACATCCTCTTCCTAACCCTTTGCAGTATTTTCTACCTTATTCTAGGACCTAGGACCTGAGGAACCCTGGTGGTATAGTGGTTATGTGTTGAAACCTGCAGGGACTCTGTGGGAGAAGAGGCTTGGAAACTGCAGGGGCGGTTCTTCCCAGTCCTACAGAGTCACTGTGAATCAGCACCGGATTGATGGCAGGGACGTGTGAGACAGCTGTGCTGAGCAGCTCTTGCTCTGGATCAGGTCTGGCTTGCCTGTTGCCTGACTTCTGGTTTCTAGAGCTTGAGCCAGTGGCCTGCTGCCTGACCCAATTCACCAGTTTCAGCAGGCTTGTGAGTCAACAGCCCTGATTTGGTGTGGCTTAGGAGGATCTTTTTGGTGTGGACATTTAAACTTTGGATTTGGGAATTACCAGCCTCCCAAACCATGCAAGCCATTTCCTTACAGATCATAAGCTCTGTGAGACATTGCAGTGAATTCCGAGATGTTGGGATGAGAGGAGTGGTGGTTGGTAGGGAGGATAAAGCGATAGAGCATTTTGGAAAAGTTGGACATGCCATCCACCTTTTGTTTCTATCTCTTGGGACCAGCAGGCTTGGACTAATATTTCTAGTTCTTTAATACCTTCTCCTCACCCCCACTATCATGATCCCAATTCTACCCTACAAATCCTGCAAGACATGTACAGGGGTACAGATAAGAGCTGGAACTAGAGGGAATCCAGGACAGATAAACCCCTCAGACCCAATAATGGGAGTAGAGGTAGCAGATAAGAAGGGTAAAGTGGGAAGAAGTAGGACAAATTGATCAAAATGGGGGGGGGACGGACAACAGAAAAGTGGGTGAAGGGAGACATGATCAGTGTAAGACATGAAAAATAATAATAATAATTTATAAATTATCAAGAGTTTGCAAAGGAGGAAGAGGAAAAAATGAAAAGCAGATACCAAGGGTTCAAGTAGAAAGAAAATGTCTTGAAAATGATGACAGCAAATGTACAAATGTGTCTGACACAATGGATGAATGTATGGATTGTGATAAGAGTTGTACAAGCCCCCAATAAAATGGTTTAAAAATTATTGTTTACAAATTTATACACATGGCAAATCCATATTTATTCTCTGCAGCAGCTCACTTTCCCAGTTTCCTACTTGACTTCTTCATCCTTCCCTGTCTCCATCAGCCTCCTCACTCTCCACACAGTCACTCATGCAGCTTCCATGCTTTCCTTCTTCATGGACAACTTCAGAAGCACACAGAGAACTCATGCATCTTCCCATAGCAGACATTACAAATGGCCCATGGTGCTCTGGGTCTCTCACACCTCATCTTGTATTCTAAGAGGAAAACTGGTCTCCTCACCAAGGCCCCTGGGCCATTCTCTTCACCCTGGCTGCTGTACCCTCTGACCTTGGCTTTGGTCTTCTCTGAGTCTTCAGAGTCATCTATCATTTCCATTAACCTACAATCATTCCCATACCTCTAATGACTTCTCCCCTTAATGCTGGCCTAACTTAAAGAACCATCCGTCCATACTGTATCCACTCCTTCATTTCCTGTTTCTTCTTATTTGCACACCACCTCCACCAATCCAGGGACAGCTTTGCTGTGCTGTACTTAGCCTCCATAGTGTCTGATCTAAAGGGCCCCTTTCTCACTTTCCCCTCCCTGCTCTCTCAGTAAGATTTGACTTCCTCTTGTCAAGGTTTCTCCCTGGATCCTCAACAGGTACCTCCTCCTCAACCTTCCTTGCTCGATTTTCCCTTCAACCAGATGTGGAAATGCTGGTGTTCTTTAGCGCACGACCCTGGGCCAGGACACTTCTCTTTTGCCTTCTATCTCTCCTGAGATGGACTCATCCATTTCCAATGGCTTGAAGTATTTCCTATATGTTGATAACTTCCAAATCATCAGCTGATTTAAATATGCAATGCTCTACTTGAGATCTCCATTTTGTCAAGACAGGCTGCCATTCCTCAGAATCCCCAAAGAGTCAAGCCCACTCAGAAGCACCTGCTCACTACCTTCAGGAAAAAAAGAAGAAGAAAAAGCCATTTTAGTGGACGAGGTAATATACACAGAGAAACCAAGAATAGGAATTGACCCCAAAACCACCAGTCCAATTGCTATTCCCTGTGCCTAGAAAAGGCCTGAAGTTTCTTTGGAAGCTCTCAGGCTAAATGATGAACCCTGAGAGAACCCGATGACGTGACTATCTTCTGTAGACATAGCTTCTCCAGATGTTCCCCAATGGACACCAGGAAAAATGCTGTTGCATACACAAATGGGTGTGGTGTGGGGGTGGGAGGAGCTATGTAGTTACGTTGCTAAGTGAGACAAATGTTGCTCAGAGAGACCTACCTATACATCTGTGATAGGCATTATTGGTAGAAAATGTACTTATATTTTTGAAACAACAACAACAATAAAAGGTCTTCTGGGAGCAAGAGAAATTCTTAAACAATACCAAAGTCACACATTGCCTGCATGACATTTTTGGTGTTTTGTGCAATTTAGTTTTAAAAAAGAACCTCCTTGTCATTTATTTTTTTCAATTTATGAAAAACAACTATCAAAATAGTTCATTAGCTAGAACTCTGTCAAAACACAGACTTCAAACATGTGATATAAATGAATACAAAGTATATGAGCATCAAGGACCATTTCATTGCCATTTCAAGGGAATTTTGACTCTTGCATTGAATTGGAGTTGAGGTGGGGGGCACAGAGGTGAGGGAGGTGTCTGGTAGGCTGCATATTGGCTAACCAAAATTTTTATATCCCAATTTCTGTAATCTAGTAATGTATTTCCTTATATTTAAAAAGAGAGTTTGCATGTAAGATTAACTAAAGGTGGTGGTATCCTGGGTTATCCAGGTGGGTCATTTATAAGAGTGATGTAGAAAGAGTCAATGGCTCAGATAGTTAAAGTGTTTACCCACTAATCCAAAAAATGTCATTTAAAATCAGCCAGAGGCACCAGGCCTAGAGTAATGATACCATGAGGGCAGGAGGAAGGTGGGCAGGGAGGGGAGAGCCGATCATAATGATCAACGTATCACTCCCCACCCTCAAGGGGGATGAACCACAGAAACGTGTGAAGGGAGACAGCAGATGGTGCAAAATATGAAAATAATAATTTATCATTTATCAAGGGGTCGTGAGGGTGGTAGAGGGAAGGTAAAAAGAGAAGCTGATACCAAGGGCTCAAGTAGAAAGAAAATGTTTTGGTAATGATTACAAAAAATGTACTGATGAACTTGATGCAATCGATGTACGGATTGTTCTCAGATCTGTAAGAGGCCCCAAGAAAGTGACCTTATAAAATTAAAAGTAAATAACTAAAGCCCAGTTGCCTTCCAGTTGATGACAATCTCTGCGGACTCCATGTGTGTCAGGATAGAATTGCACTCCAAGAATTCTCCAGTGTCTGTGCCCTTTCAGAATCTGATTGCCAGCACCCTTTCCCAAGATGCTGATGAGTGGAATTGAATTCCCACCCTGAAGACTAGTAGCCCAGTCATCCAGTGCTGAACTAGTTGTGTTCCCCTCAGACTCCTGTCAGCCTTGCAGGGTCTAATGATTACCCCCGGAGGAAGGTCCCCTCAAACATGAACTCACATCTGTTTTTACTTTTAGACCAGTTAGTGCCTTGCCCCAACAGGGGACATAGCCCTCTGAAAGGAGTGGGCATAATCCAAGAAGCTACAACGGCAGATACCTATACTTTCTCCTGAATGACAGGCTATAGCCCAAAGGCTCTTAATTGCCAGGAGGGTGCTGAGTACTTTATTTTTTCTGAAAAGGGGGTAAAAGAGCAAAAAAAAATTGGAAATCTATGTTTTAGATCTATACTAAGTTTTAAATTCCGGGGGGTTGGGGGGGGGACGAGAAGTGAGGTACAATATATAACATGTGACCCAGGGGGAGGAACAAGATATTCCAAAAGAAATGTTTGATTTTTCTAACCTATACAGATCATTGTGGGGCGGGAAGGGAATAGGTCTGTGTGTGTGTGTGTGTGTGTGTGTGTGTATTTGTAGGTTTAGTATTAAGGTAGCAGATGGATAGCGGTCCTCTACTCAAGTAGTCCCTCAACCAAGAACACTTTGTTATATTAACCTGGTATTCTATGATGCTCATTTTCCCAACATGATCGTTCTAGACAAAGCAGGTGCCTAAGCAAATGCAGTGATGAAAGCTGATGGTGGCTGGCTGTCAAAAGATATAGCATCTGGGGTCTTAAAGGTTTGAAGATAGATTTAAAAAAAGGTGGCCATCTAGCTGAGGAGCAACAAAGTCCACATGAGAGAAACACACCAGCCTATGTGATCACGAGGTTGCAATAGAATCAGGTTGCATCAGGCATCAAAGACCCAGAACAAAAAGTATATCATTATGAATGAGGAAGAGTGCAGAGTGCAGACCCAAAGCCCATTTGTAGACAATTGGACATCTCCTTGTATTAGGGTCACAAGGAAGAGACCAGCCAATCAAGGAGCTGTATAGTTTCATTGAACATACAACTTTCCTCTAGTTCTTTAAGGCTTCCTCCCCACCACTATCATGAACCCCAATTCTACAGGATAAATCTGGCTAGATCAGAGAATGTACACTGATACAGATAGAAATTGGAAACACAGGGAGTCCAGGACAGATGATCCCTTCAGGACTAGTAGTGAGAGTGGCAATACTGTAAAGGTGGAAGGAAGGTGGAGTAGAAAGGGGGAACTGATTATTAGGATCCACATATAACCTTCTCCCTGGGGAACAGAGAACAGAAAAGTGGATGAAGGGAGATGTTGGGATACCGTAAGATATGACAAAATAATAGTTTATACATTATCAAGGATCCATAAGGGAGGGGGGAAGTGGGGAGGGAAGGGGGAAAGAGGAGCTGACCCCAAGAGCTCACGCAGAAAGCAAATATCTTGAGATTGATGGCAACAAAAATATGCTTGACACAATTTATATATGGATGGATTGTGATAAGAGTTCTAGGAGTCCCCAATAAAATGATTAAAAAAAAACACAACTTCCCTTTAGTTCTTTAATGCTTCTTCTCCCCCCCCCCCCCAACCACTATCATGACCCCAATTCTACCTTACAAATCTGGCTAGACCAGAGCATGGACACAGGTACAGATGAGAGCTGGAAACACAGGGGATCCAGGAAAGGTAAAGCTCTCGGGACCAATTTTGAGAGTGGCGATACCAGGAGGGCAAGGGCAAGGTGGGGGGAGGTAGGGTGAACTGATCACAGAGATCTGCCATGAGTGAAGGGAGACACTGGCCAGTGCAAGACAGGAAATAATAATAATTTACAGATTATCAAGGGTTCTGGCAGGGGAGAAGTCAACAACAGTGAGTATGAAAAAGAAGAAGATGTTCTGAAATTGATTGTGCTGAAGATTGTACAATTATTTTAAATATGATTAGACTATTGAATTGTACCCAAAAATTATCAAGGGTTCGTGAGAGAGGAAGAGGAGGGATGGGAGGGCAAGTAATGAGGAGCTGATACCAAGGGCTCAAGTAGAAAGCAAACATTTTGAAAATGATGATGACAACAAATGTACAAATGTGCTGCTGACACAATGGATGAACGTATGGATTGTGATAGGAGTTGTACAAACCCCGAATAAAATGATTTTTTAAAAACCCAAGCAAATAGAAACCAGGGGGCTATGGGTGAAAATGAATATTGAGGGTATGGGATAATAGTTAAAACACAGTTTTGTCAGTCTTTATGGGTCTACTAAGCACAGTCTTTCTTTAATGTTTCAGCTTGAGAGGTTAGAAAAAAACCTATGATTGAATAACTCTTTATTAATGTGATTGAAACATATTGAAATATATGCTATGTGAACTGAATTGTCGAAATAATTATTAAATTAGAAGAGATAAAAAAAGATCAAGTGCTTACTTGCTCTCTTCACTAAAGATGGATTCCAAGGTAGCCTACAGTTTTATCACGATGAAATGCAAGACCTGCCTTGGCATATTGTGGGAAAAGTGATTCAAAAGCATAAGGAAATTGGCATGTTAGAGGGGGTTTATTCCAGAGACCCACATCTAGAGCGGCCAGAGGACATACCTGTTACCAAACCACAATGTTGAGGAATGAATTTGTGACAGGAGCCCTAGCGTTCTTGAAGACAGTTCTGGTTGATCTCTCATGTCATTCACATCTGACCATGGGAACTATCCTAACTGAATGAAAACACTTAACCCAATGGA
>PVJH01014603.1:0-56318 GCA_004026705.1 Nesogale talazaci | reverse complement strand
CTACAACTTCTATTTTCGAATCAGTTGCTTTTTGTTTTTAAATAAATAGAAATCATCTTTCACTTTCTGTTCTTAGAAACTACTACACACAGGTCATCAGGCAAGGCTTGCCTCTGAAGAGATTTTAAAATAACTTCTGAATCATGTCTTTTGAACATATTTAAAAATGAGTCTATAAGAAAGGCAAAATAAGAGTTTACTGCCTTCTATGTCTGTGATCAATATGCATTCCCAATTGTGCTTGCACATCAGAATGGAAATGTTATTTAAAATGCAACCCTCTAGACTCAAAGGAGATTTAATGAGTCGGGTTGTTAGAATGGTCCCCGGGCTCTTAATTTGCTTGTTCCTTGTGGATTAAAAGCTCGCTGAAGGTTTTGACGAGTCTTTGGATGGTGTCCACTATTAATGGACTTGACTGCTCATTAAAATTTTGGAGGTTCAAATTCATTGAGAATTGTCTGGGAAGTAAGGCCTGGAGATCTCCTGAAAAATCAGACAGGACATTGGGTGGAGTACACTGTCCTCCGACACACCCGAGACTGCAACGGCTTGGAGTTGACTTGACCAGGTCTGGTCAGTGCATCTTGGAATAGGCAACTTGGTTTTGATTATTGCAGGTTGGAAGTGGATTTTTCCCTTTGAGGTCCCTGTACTGCTCACCAAGTGCCCGCCTGACTGTCTCTTTGGGTGGGGGTGGGCGTGGCATACTTCTTCTACTGTAAGTGAAGGTCCTGAGGAACGTCCTCCTGTCCTCCCCCTCGCTAGTGTGGAACCTGCATCAGTTGGCACTGATTGCGCTGTGCCTGAGCAAGCAGCTCTTCTGCAGTCCGCTTCCAAGTTTTCACCATCCCGGAGCCCACAGTAGCTGCTTTCAAGCCTACTTGAAATTGCATCTCCCTGTGGTCTTCTAATTCAACCACCACCTGAGACTCTGCTGCAGCTGCCATCAAAGCCATCACCACAGATGGCGCCTTCTCAGTTGCCACCGCTGCTCTGCCTTGTCCTTTTACTTCTGTTCCTTGGCTCTTAGGCCAGGCAATTATGTGAGTCACAAAAGGGCTTGGTCTGGCATCTGATCCATAAAAGTGAGCCAGACTGGTTTCTCTTTTTCTTTTCAAATGTCCTGATTTTGCTTCTCTTGAAAACCAAATCTAATAAACTTGGGGAAGTAGACACAGGTGACTGAAAGGAACTAGGTCTGCTATTTTTGACCTGCCTGTGTTCCCTGAGCCAGAATAAGTAATGTTGGTCTCACTACTTTACAAAACTCACAGAAAAGCAGAGGACCTAAATACAAATATATATGACCGTTCACATTGAATTTATTGAAAGGCATTTTATCAGTTTAACCATAGTACCTAAAATAGCTTTTGTTCTCATTATTTTAAAGCCTAGAATTTCAAACAGAGACGGAAAAAGTTTCATATTATGCCAGACAATAAGGTATGTGCTTTTTTCAAAGTTAGCTTTAGAATTGTCTTCATGATGTTCTCGATACCATTTCACATGCATGTGGCAGAGATACACCAAGGGGGCCGTGTCCCTAAGCAGATTTGCTTTGCTGCATGAAGATCCTCAGTATCCATCCCCAGAGTATATGATCATGGGGGCTGTTTCAAGGATTGGGTTAATACTTGGGGGGGGGGTGCCATGATGAGCTTTTCAGCAACCTTTCTTGGTAGCCTTATTCCAGCAATTTCTCTTAGATCTCAAAAACCTTGACCACAGACATCAATGTTCTAAGAATAGATGCTGGCAAAGGACATCTAGTTCTTTTAGCAGCATGTGTTCACTCCCTCATTGATTCAGGCAATATGCATTAATCAGGTGGCTGATGGGTATCTGGAATATGAGCTGTTTAGAGAGCTCGGGGTATAGCAGGAGATTGGGACACATATCTCAGTGCCATGCAATATCCACTGTAATAGAAGAGGATGTTAGATTTCCTCAGGATTCAACCGAATGGGCTGCCATGGGTCATGGCTCTCAACCAAAGGTTGAGACGTATTCTGACAACTTCAGTTATGACTCAAGTACCTATTTGTTTTTGCCTGTCGATGATGATGACAGAATATTGAATAGTCTTTCTAGTTAATGTGTCTATTGGCCTTACTACATCTGGGGTGCAGAGTGAGGTTGCTTGCTTCTGGTGCCTGGAGTCTTATGTACTCCACTCATGGATGTGCATTGTTCACCTAAGGATCAAAAACAAATTGAGTAGTCTTCATTTCAGGAAGTTCTGACCACAATCTTATGCTGCTTTCCCTCATATCAAACTAATTTCCTAAACTTTTTTTCTCCAACCCAAACCAAATTTGTTGAGTGTATTTTATCCTTCATTACATGTTTGGAGGTGAAAAAGCAAACAAAATCCCTTCGATTTGTATGTAGAAGTCTTCCTTTCATTGATGATTCTTATGTTTACAAAGTGTACCTATCTCTTGAAAGCTGATTTTCTTCTCTTCTTACTGTTTTCTTCGATGAACTATAAGAGAACAGTGTCACCAAATTAAATGTTAGCACTTAAAATATCATCAGCCTGGGGATGGTGACCAAAAATCTCAGAACATTAGAAGTTGAAGAAACATAAACATGTTTTTAATAAAACCCAAACAAATAGAGTACTGTCATACAAGCTAAAATATCTAAAACAAGGTTTAAGAAATGTAATTTAAGGATTTCAACACCATGTCAACATCAACTTTAATTTAGCACAAGTGCTCTCAGTTTTCAAAGCAATAAATAGTCTTTATCACCAGTGGTGATTTAACATACATTTAAAAGAATAGATAACTGAAACTTTCAATATGAAAAATGTAGTCCTAAAAGTAGAAATAATATATTTTGGCGACTCCCTTTTTATATACTTTATAATATCTTTAATTTTTTATGATTGTGGCTCTCCTTTTAGGATGCTAAATGTCTTTATTATTTTATCCTGTTCAACAATATGAATGATTCCAGTGTTTTTAAATGTTGATGGATTAAGGAACTAACTGTATTGCTGCTTCTGTGACCTATATATGGGTAATCCAAAGTAGAGGTTATAAAATCATAGGAAGATTTATTTAAAACAAAAATAACAAAATGTAAAGCTACTGTTTCTCAATATAACCATCATTGCTTTATTTGACTTTGCCTGGTTTTTGCACTTATTAATGTATCTGCATGTTTATCTAGATAAGATAGGTGGGGTGAATAATTCGGAGATGAAAAGAATGGCATTGTTGGTTTTGGGGGAATACAGGAGAAGGGGAGATGGGAGAAAGGAAAGGAGGGTGGGGGAGACCAACCCAGGGACAAAGGAACAAATGAATTATAATCAATAGAAGGAAGGTTGTAGGATGCCTATTGGGGCTTAATCGAGTGCAATAAAGCAGAAAGGGATTACTAAATCTGAATGAAGGCCAAACATGATTGTGGGACAAGAGGAAAGTAGAAGGAAATAGATAAAAGAACCAGGAGGCAAAGGACATTTATAGAGGTCTAAATATGGCATGTATATATGTAAATTCATCTATAATGAGAGGGGAATAGAAGTATGTACTCATACCTATAAGTGAAGAATTAAGATTGCAGATGGATATTGTGTCGCAAGTATTCCCTAATGCAAGAACACTTTGTTCTAACAATCTAGCATTCTCTGATGCACACCTTTCTGACACAAACTCTGAAGACAAAATGGGTGCAAATGTAGTGAAGAGAGCTAATGGTATCCAGTTATCAAAAGATGAAGTTTCTGGGATCTCAAAAGCTTGAATATAAGCAAGTGGCCAACTAGTTCAGAAGTAACAAAGCCCACATGGAAGAAGCACACCAACTTGTATGATGGGATCAGGTGTCAGGCATCTAAGACCCAGTTGTAATCCATGTGGAAGGTTGCAGCATTTCCTTGTCTTCAGCAAGTGCCTCCAATTAGTAGGAAAGGTTGTGTCATCTGCAGATTGTCACATTCATCTTGTACAGCTTCTTGGATTATTTGCTCATCATGCAGATTTAGTAAATTTTTATTCTGAAAGACTAAAACCCTGACCCATCACCATTCTGATTTTAAGTATACAATATCCCTTATCATTGTTCTGTTTGAACAGTTGCCTCACAATGATCTATGTTCTAAAAGTACCACTAGGTATTCTGGAATCTCCAGAAGTTGTTAAGATCGCTTTTCTTGGAAATGAACCAAAATATGGATATTTCCCTAATTTCTTAGCCAGGTAAATATCTCCCAAATTTCTTGTCACTGATAAAGTGAGGACTTCCAACATCAGATCTGTTTGTTGGAAAAGACCCATGGGCATTCCATCAATTTCCTAGTTTGCTTTATATCCTTAAAGTTATGTGAAAATTCACATCAGAAGCTATCACGTATTTGCAAAACCATTGTGAACATAAGAAAAGAACCTGAAGAGGAATGAAATGATAAAATAGAATCCTCTCTCTCTCTCTCTCTAATTGGCTAGTTCCCACTGTTTCTCAATTCATGGCTATTTTTACTTGGGAAGTGTTCTAGTCCTTTATTTCTCTGGAGGATTCTGTCATTAGTTCCTGGTCTTCTCTGTGAAGAAAGAACCGAAAGCAGCAGCCAAAGTTCACTTCATGTTTTTATGTTCATTTTCTATTTGGAAAAAACTTCAAATGGCCATCCTCAAAGATCCGGGCAGCTCCACAGCCGACCCAAACTTGTTCAAGTTTCCCCCATGCAGGGATTAAATCTAGAATAGATATGGAAGAAAGGGGCCCATTATTGAGCTGTGGAGTGTCCGTTCTATTAACAGCTATCACTTTGGGAACATCTTGCTAGGCAAAAGACAGTGATCTTCAGCTGGTCCTCACAATAAAACTGGACAATATTAAATCCATCTCACAAATGGGACCCAAACAAAAACAAAACAAAGCCGAAGACCCCATCTGCCCAATGATCTACAGCCGCCATCAGAACAGTGGAGCTAAATAATAAGCTGTTGGTCTTCGGTGTTGTCCAGTCAACTTTTGACTCAGTGATATCGTTGACAGAGTGGAACTATTGCATAGGGCTTTCTAGGGTGTCATCTTTATGGTGACTGATTGCTAGGTATTACTCTAGCTGAGTTTGAACCGCCAACATTTCAGTTATCAGCCAAATTTTAAACTGTTGGGCCACCAGGTACATTCAATGATAAGAAGAAGCCACATTTAAACCTTGACTCTCTTACCCTGTCGGCCAGGCAACCTTTATTCATGTGTATTGTTGGCTGTATAGTTATGAACCATATTAATATTAGGTTACATCTAATCAGAGTTGTCTTAGCACATATAATTATTTTCTTTACTAGTTTAGTGATTGGCTATCCTTTATAAAGAACCATTACTCTAGCAGGTCACTATCATATAGAAGGTCAGTAGTATAACTTGGACTTTTGTGGACAAATGCTCAGAAGGCATGCAATCTGTTTTGTAGAACAACTTGGAAAATTGGGAATACCTTAGCAATTTACCCACTGCTACTAACTTATACAACTTTATGGTAACTTTTATGCTGATTTTTTAATCAAACTAGAAATTTTACCCTATATAATAATTGTGATGCTAAATATTAGCATGAGAACTAGTAGCATGGTGATTACACCACAAGGTCAGCAGTTCGAATCCATACACCTACAGTGCTCCATTCTGTGGTGTCTGGCATCACCATGGGTCGGGGGCAGCATGATGACACCTAACAACAGTGCCATCAACAGCCAGGATCTTGGAAATGCTGTGGAACTGAAATCATCCACGACTCAGTGCCCACATTGCCACTGCCTGCGTCCAAGTTCACTTTCATTAGCTCCTGTGTGCTTTCGAAATACATGAAAAGACTCATGTTGTAGATTTAAACTAGTACAGAAACAATCATTGAACTCACAGAATGGCGATAGAGATTTTTATGCTTAGCTATTTTTAACCCTCAGATCATTTCAAGGAAAATGCTTATTTTTAAAATCAACTGATTTTCATAACATCTACACTTGTGTATCAAGCTATGTACATCTGCATATATATGTATGCATTCACAGCCACATTTCACCTTCTCTTCTCTCTAGATAGCATAATAAAATCACATCACATTAAATGAGGCTCTTTACCCCTCCAGCAAATGCTTTCAAAAATCAACCCTCTGATATGCCTACCTGACTTTTCCGGGCTACAACCTCATGCTTTCCCAACAGCCAGTTCAAGGTACAGTAGCATGCAAAGCTTCTGCAAACAAATGTTACTTTTAAATTGAAACTTATCCTCTCTTGGCAGTCATGTTTGTCACCCTCCATACTGTCTTTTCAGCTTTGTTAGGCCTTAATAGATTTGATTTTCCAACTTCAGAATTTTGGTCAGAGAATTTATTTTCTAAGTACTTTAAAAGTCAGCAAGAGAGAAGATGGCTGATTATTATTCCTAGTGTTTGTCAAAGCATGCAAATCCTCTTCCTTGGGTCCTGGCTTACTCTGTTTGACACCCTGCCAATACACATCTCATAAAATCTACAGTCTTCGCTGCCACCATAGAGGCAACGAGGCTTCTGGTTTGTGAGAATGCTAGAAAGAGTCACTTATGAACAAGGTATCCTCAGAGATTTTCCCCTCTAAGATGAAGTCATTTTTAAACATTCCCCTAAAGTTTACTTCCTTGTACATTTATTATAGACCTCTCTCTTCCTTATTTTTTTCAAGCCAAAACTTTGGTTAAAATCACCAGTTGCCTAGACTTGCCATCTGTAACAACTCAATGCAGCATAATATGAAATTATTAAATAAGACATAATGTTTCAATATGCATTTGGTGGGAGTGCTCCTAAAAACATACCTTGTTACTCATGTCAAAATAAGTAAATAATCATCAGATGGGTAAACTTGAGGAAGTCTATTTTGGTGGAGATCCATAGCATGATTTGGGGAAATGAAAAGCAACTGCCATAACTCAAAATGTGATATAACAGAAAATGATGAGCAGCTGCCAGGTGTACGTCAAAGAACCCAGGTGTTGGCCCGAACCTTCTGCCAGACGTCTAACAAGAGGACATCAAGATGGTGTGCATTTAGTAGTTAGATCTCGAAATGGTTTCAAAACCAAATCTGTAGGTGAAATCTGAGTTATTTCATGATGTAGCATTTCAGGTCAGAGAGAGTTACAACATGTTTTCATGAGTGATAATTCAAACATGAAAACTGAATCCGCTGGCCTCTGACATGCCTGATGTCTATGGAATAATAAATGGATCAGGGGTCATCTTAAATGACATAAAATTTGATTCAAATTAAGCACAATAACCAAAGTGGTTGATCTTAACACTGGTTATTAAACTAAAATAGAAATATGCAGTATCATGAAAATATGCAATTCAATCCAAGGTAACAGGTTTGTACACATGGTTTTTACCCAAAGACCTATATTCACTAATTATCATTATAAAGTGACTGAAGAGCATTTCACCAGAAGTCACTTTGGGCAACCCGCAGTTAAAATATCCAGGAGGGCCCACAATGTAATCATATATATGGAGCATTGTTGTCTCAAAGGGCTGAAAGAACAAAGGAAAAGTTCATCTATCAGAAGAAACCAAGATGACACAAAGGTTTCTCTCATTTAAATGCCAAATAACCAGTGTCCTACACAGTCCAAACCAGAAATGGATGGTCTCAGGCTCTCAAAGAAGTGGAGGGGAAATGACTCTTCGAGAGGAGAGATCTGATGCTTTCATGTCCCTATCCTATCACACTGAGCCCTGAAACCAAAAAAAAAGAAAGAAAGAAAGAAAGAAAAGAAATAAGAAAAAAATATCAGCATAGGCTTATTGAATCCATCACAAGGGAATTTGCCAGGAAAGGTCAGACAGATTCATGGCTGGTGAGTTCGGATGGCTTCCACCGAATTACAGAGAGACGGCTGGCATGAATCTTCATTTTATCCTCTTGCAGAACCAGATCTATAACCACCGCTGTTTCAGAGGTAGCATCATTAATTCTGGAAATGGTTGGCCTGGAGACGATCCCACGGGCATAGATTTAGTAGTTCCAGCTGATAGTAGGTTTTCATTTGCGTGCCATCTTGTCACAGGTGTCACCACGTCGTCTGGCAGGATGGCCACGAGAGCATTCAAGTCGGCCACCAGAACCACAGGCACTGCTCATTTGTCTTCATCTCTTCGTGAATCAAAGTGAACTCCAGATTCAGTCCATCCACAACCGATGGCACCCCTTTGACCCCGGCCCCTTCCAGGAGACCGTAAAGCAGTCCCTCCAGGAGTTGATGCAAGGCCACAGATAATGGTGTGTAAGTTATCCACGGGGCTGCGGAAGAAGTCCTCTCTCTGGGAGGCGTGCGGATCCATCATGACGATGTGATCAGGCCCAGCTGCTGAGAGCATCTGGCCAGGGCTTTCGCTGAGATTGGAGTTCAGCTCTTGTCCGTTTTAACCTGGCTGACCTTCACGGGGCAAATGGCATCACAACTCTCACCCGGGACTAGGGCGTAATTGTGCAGGGGTTCAGGAGCTCCATCAGGTTTTCTTGCTCCCCCCCACCCCCCCGCAGCCACTCTGAATGATAGAGACAGCCCGCTGGTTCACACTCTCATCAATCTCCGGGGGGCCCTCTGCTTGCTGAACTTTTTGGTGGCCGTGTTGGCCAGCTATAGACTTAGCAACTGGTTGGCCATGGGTTGAAACAGGTCCTGCGGTAACCAGCATCTTGGGTGTCGTGGGGCTGAAGAGCCAGAGATCCTGTGGGACTGCTGTGGAGACACCTAAGGAAAAGTCCAGAAGTTAACCTTGGAGCAGAAGCGTGATTTCTTCTTGTTCTTTTTCTTCAACTTTTCATTGAGAATTAGGCCTGGGTTTCTATTTCACATCATTTTTTTTACCCCCAAATCATTTTAGTCGGAGATAATCTAGACGCGGTTACCTTCTGTAGTTCAATGACACCATCAGTATTACACAATTGCTTCCAAAATTGTTTCAGAACTTGTGCTTCCTTCTGGAACTCCTTGTTATCAGCACCTCATTAGTTATGGTCTCTATAGGGTCATCTGTCTGTGGTTTCATACATAGATAAGCATAGGAAAACACATGACAAAGATACTATAAGGCTACCCACAAAGGAAAAAATACAACAGATAAACTCCAGTATAAAAAACAACAACAAAAAAGGAAAATAACCCCAAATATTAAAAACCAGATCAAGCCCAAAATGTTTCAGAGGATAAGTCAAATGACAAGACTTTATTCAAGTCAGATTCACCATTTTAATCTATGATAGTCCTCTCTCCAATACTTTGTCTGATGACAAACTTATTTCTATCCCTCCATTACAGGAGGCTCTTTGCATGTGTAAATCCTGAAAATGCATTTTGGGCTCACTCTGTTGTGTTAGTTTAGGTAGACTAGAGAAACAAATTCATAAACATGCATATGGTTATAAGGAAAAGGTTTATATACAAGAGGAATGAAACATTGCAAAAGTATCCCAACCCAGTCCAGTCCAAGGTCATAAGTACGATATTAGCCCATATGTCTGATACCAATCTATAAAGTCTCTTCTGCCTCATGAAGCACATGCACTGACACCAGGACAATCACAGATGAGTGAGGGCAGAGTCTTCTGTGTGCAGCATGCCACAGAAGCCATGCCAGCCTGGCAGGGGTTTCCCCCTGGTTCCTAATTTTTAGGGCTCAGTATTCATTGAAAGTAGAAGCATCTCTACCCTGGTAGGGGTCTCCTCGTGGCCTCCCAAGCATCTCAGCACTGGCTGGAGTCTCCATGTGACTTCTCCAGCTCCAGAAGTTTGGTCACATCAGGGTAAGCCCATGTGGCTTCTCCTACACCTCCTCCAGTCTCCCGAGTCTATGCTGCCATCTTGTCTTGCCAGTCAAGCATCTTCCAGGAACTGAGCCAAGTGTCTCTTCTCCAATTGGGAAATGCCACAAGACTTCCCAGAATTCTCAGGAGAAAGCCATCGGCTATCTCCAGATTGACAGGCTAGACTCCTCTCCTACACTTCCAATCATGAAATTGACATCAAGAACATGACCGCTACACCTGTCATCCATAATCTACTCACATCAGACTCTCACAATTTAAGCTCTGATACTATTCCTTCCTTCAGGTTTGGGTTATGTGATTCATAATACTTGGGTCATGGATGTTTCAGTGTCTCTAACATGTGGGTTTAGTGGATAGCTCACTTAGAGTTCTATGTGTTTGGACAAAGCCTTTAAGACTCCAAGAAATATTCTGATAGCCAGGAACAATATGCTTTCTTTACCACACTTTGCTATAGCACTAATATTTCCTGTGTTTCCTTCAGGAGATTGGAACTAGGATTAAGTGAAAGCCCAAATCTATTCCTGAATCTACGTTTTTAAAAATCTGCATCCTTATTAGTTTAAAGTAGAGAATCCCATTGATTATCACCCCGGGGCACAAGGACATTCTCCTTATGGTGTTATTGATGGGCCATGGCATTAATTTTGTTTGTTTGTTTGTTTTGGTTTTGGTTTCTTGGGGGGCATCACTGCCCTCTGGTGGTCGTGGGAGCTACCCAGTGCTGCTCCTGAGATTTGAACCACCAAGCCTGCGGGCTGCAGTCCCGCACTCAACCACTTACAGCACCAGGGCTCAGCCAGCATTAGTTTTTAAAACACTATTGAGGAAAGGATATTGAACAAATGCAGGCTAACTGCATATCACAATACCTGGATTCTTCTCTTATACAGAATAATTCTTCATATGACTGGGCGCTCTTTACACAATGAGAGTTGGTTGTCAGCCCAAACTTCAGTCCTCAGGTTACAGGGGTGTTTGAGGAAGAGTTTAATTCCCCTAGTGGGCTTTCCACACCCTCCCTCTGGTACAGCCTTTGGAGGGAAAACCAAACTCTGTGCCATCGAGCCCATGCTGTCTCAGAGCAACCCCATAGCAAACTCATAGTGGGTTTCAGCGACTGTCAACGTACAGGAGTAGAAAGGCCCATCTCTCTCCCAAGAAACTGCCGGTGGTTTTGAACTCTGACCTTGTGGTTTGCAGGGCAATGCAGAGCCAGGACGTTACCTGGCTCCTGGATTTCTTTGTTTCACAAAATTTTGGAAATCTAATTATTTCTTTTTTGAAACTAATCATACATTCAGTAAACTTAAGATTATTAAGAAATGGCTGAAGGAGTTTTCCAATGTAGAAGAGAAGATGCAATGTTGACCATTTAGTACATATTATTTAAGCATCTGTAAATTACCATTTTGGTATGCTTGGTATACATACCAAACAAATAAAATAAAACAAATTAAGTTCTCTGACTTTCTTCTTATATTCTAGTGACAGGAGACCGACAATAGCAATTAACCTGATTTCTGCTGTGCTTGTATCATGCTCTACAGTCAGGTCTGACTCATAACAATCCTATGTGCAACAGAAGGAGACACTGGGTCCTGCACCTTCCCCATATGCGTGCTATGTCTGAGTCCACTGCTGCAGCCACTATCTCAGTCCATCTTGTTGAGGGTCTTCCTGATGAGGAGAGGCATTCTTTTACAGTAAAAGTATGTGTATATATATATACACACATATATACACACATATATACATATACATATCTACATATACACATATATACACACACACATATATATAATGTCTATAAGTGTGTGTGTGAAAGGAATGAAAAGTTTAATCATAGAGGAGGGAAAAGATGAAATGAAAAATAAAATGTTGAAGCTATTTCTCATTGAAAAGGTGATCTTTGTGCTTCTATGCAAGGAAATAGCTAGAGAGGAGTCAATGGTACAAAGTAAGAGCATAACAAGTTAGTTCGAGGAATATCAGGAAGCCCAGAATCTAGGACTCGTGATACATACACTTCCCAGCATGCCTCTGTTCCCCAGGCCAGATCATTATGCAAAAAATCTATGCTGTGTGGGTGAATTCTTCTCTTTCTTTTTTTTTTGTGTGTGAATTCTTTCATAGGTCAATGGAGAATGACCAAAGAGATCACAAAATGTGAGAAGTTATAAACAATACATTATCATTACGTAACTTTTAAATGACATCATTACATAACTATCAAACTGAGAATCGATATCCAGCCAAGTTAACATATAACCTTAATCACAGGTAGTGTTATTCTCATCTCATACATCAGCATTTGTTATTGATGGATGTAGACTGTTAACTTGCAAGGTAGTCAGGCAGTATATGTTTTGTCATAAATGAAAAATGCTAGATAAAAACTCTTCCATATGTGAGAATTAGATGGCCTTTGAATTGTCTATTTTATTTAAAATCTATAGCTTTTAAGCATTTGGTTTCTTAAGGTATATTTCTTCTCATGGAAGGTGTTTCATCATACATCTTACAGAAGATAAGATATATTCTGGGGCACAATGTGGAAGGGTAGGGAATTAACTATCATTAAGGACTCCAAAGACTCCACTATCATGTACTTCTGCCAATTGGCTGGCTGAGCACCTGACCACTTGCCTGGGACATGAGTCTGTTTCTGAACTGAAGACTAGATGTATATCCTCAGGAAAGTAGATAGACTTTCACAGACAGACTGTGAGAAGACAATTGTGTAGGAGCAATTTTATACAACACACCCCTTTGGTTATTGGTGAATTTTTTTAGCAGCTCCTCTTAAATTCTGATCTTAATCCTATAGCATCATAAAGTAGCATTACTGTAACAGAACAAAACTATATGTGTATTTATTTAGACTGCTTCCTTACATCAATCTTCTACTTACAACAAACATAGGTAAATTATAATTATCCACATTTTACAAGTAAGGGTTAGGGTTTCACAAAAGACTTAGCCAAAAACCCATTCCACCACCACACAGAGCTGCCAATAAATGTGACAGAAGGAAGAAACAGAGCACAAAAGAGAGTAAAATCTCATTTCATTCAGTGGCAGCTTGGAAAGGCATATCATATGAGACTACAGAGTAATGCCGTCAACTCAATAACATCTATCACCGACCTGTCAATTTGTTGTACTCTGGTGACTTGGATAGTTGATATGACACTAGAAGTATGAGCATTTCAAATGCCAGTAGTCACTCATGGAGGATAAGTTTGAGGGAGCTTATATACTAAAAGAGATGAGAAAGACGGATGTAGAAATCTATATCTGCGAGGGGGGGAAAAAGGTGCATTAAGAAACCTATGAATAGCATTGAAAGATGGGCCCCATAGGTTGGAAGGCATTCAAAATATGAGTGGGGAAAAAGTGTCTCCTCCTTAATGTGTGTTAGGCCACCCATAAGGTCAGCACGCAATATGTACCAATTCACAGGCTGAAAAAATTAATCATCTGGTCAGGTTTTTGTCAACTCTGCATAGGATTAGCCTCACCAGAGTGCCCACTGGCCATCTCCCCACTTGGCCATTGGCCCCTTCAAAAATTCTCCACACTCTAGCCCTCTGCATCTAGGTCTGCCCTAGACTCAGGCTCTGCATAACTCTTTACATTTCAGAGCAGCCAGCCTGCTTCCCTCTCTCCTCCAGACCCCATGAACCAGATCCATGAGTGTCAGTGACTAAACCCCACCCCTCTCTCTATTGCTGTGTTTTCTCCACTTACATCTCAACAAGTGGATTCAGGTGGTCACTTAGTGAGTATTTAAGGCTGTGCATAGGCTCCATTTAACATTCAGTTCTAGAAAGGAGAGTTTCTTCCTGGTTCCAGATTTTCCAGCTTTACGAACAAATTACTTACTGAAAATTTAAAAAGCCAAAGTGGTCTTTGTTTTTTTGTCAGTAGCCAACAGTTCTAGTGGCAACTCTTTAAAATGCAAAAGTTCTGAGCACTCAAGGCACTGGGTGGGACTCACCTTTCCTTAGTCTTCTTTTCAGGCATTTTCCAATTAACATATCCAATTTAAGACTGTATAATTACAAACTTTCCTTAATCGTACTTCCAGAGTAATTTCTATCACACATTAGATCAATAACAGTAGGCAGAATAAATCAATATAATCCTAAAACAGACAGGTCCTAAACACAATCCTTAAAATAGTCAAATTCAATCCTCTCTTATCTAAACTATTCCATTCTTACACAATATGGTTTTAGGTCTCTGGCAGAATCAAGCCAGGGCTAGGCTTGTCAGCCCTTTCAACTAAGCAACATGGATTATACATCAGAGAAGTCCAAAAGATTGTTTTTTGTGACCAATTGTGAACTCCAGTGTGGCATCCATGCAGCTTGGTATGCTTTCCAGAAATAGCATGCACCCTTTTGAGACTATAAAGCCTTCAATGTTTCCTGTTTCTCATAAAAAAACTCACTTGGGTTATAGAACATACTTTGGCATGAATTTTTTCCAGCATGTGAAGTAAATAATGGTGGTATAACCCACTCCAGAAACCTAGCACATGCAATTATGATGAATGCAGAAAGATCATAGGCTAGTGGGTGCAGTCATATGGATCAAAGTGTGTGGAAACAGAGTAACTGGAGATCTCAGGGTTTTGACCAGAGTTCCAACAAGCAGGAAGGCAGAGTGACAGAGAGAGGAAAACGCTCTCAGGACTCTCCTTAAAGGAGGCGGCCTCAAGCTGTAACTGACTGACAGATTTGGTGCTACCCCTGGCCAGACTTGTCCAGTTGACATACAATCATCTAACAACACAGCATGGATGAAATAAAGCTTTCAGGACCTTCATTTGCTGAAGTGGCATGATACACCACAGAAGTAACAGCTATAAACATTCATAGATAATCAGAATGTATCAAGTATGAATCTAGGAAAATTGGAAGTCATTAAAAAGAAAATAGAAAGCAGAATGAATGATGTTGTAGATATTACTAAGCTAAAATAAAGTGAGTTAGGCCATCATGCATCAGTTAGTCATATTTTTATGCGGTAATCATTTATTTTACTGTACTGGAAATGAAAAATTGAAGAGCAATGTCATCACATTCATGATAAAAAACTATACTGTAAGAGCCATCCTGAGATGCGATGCTATCAGTGATAGGGTAAAATCTACATGCCACAAAAAGACCAGAAAATAAGGCTATTATTCAAATTTGCACAACATTTTCTAATATTAAATATTAAGAATTTGAAGCTTTTGGGGGGCTTTTTTTTTTTACCAACTCTGAAGTATGAAGTTGATCAAACATGCTATCAAGATGCATTTAAAAGTGCTGGTAATGTGAATGAAAAAAAACTGGAAACACAAAGGAAGGATTCTGGAAAACATGGGCTTGATAGAAATAATATTGTGGCCTGCAGGACAGAATTTTGCCAAACCATTGACTCATTCATTGAATATATCCTTTTTGATAACCTAAATAGGGACTATACAATTGACCTTCACAGCAATTAATTGATTACATCTGTGGAAAGACATGATGGACAAGCTCTATATCATAAGTCAAAACAAGGTCAGAGGTCCACTGCAGAACAGACTATTACTTATAATAAAGAAGGTCAATCTAAGAAAATTAAAGCAAACTTGTGAGCCTAGAATACAAATTTGAATACATTCTATATTAATTTGGAGATAATCTCAACGAGAAATTTGGTGTGTTGAAAATTAGTGACAGGAGACCAGACATGCTATAGAGTAACAATAAGTATATTTTACATGAAAAAAAGATGAAGGTTATTTTTAATATGGCAACACTAAAACTGATGTTAGAATAGACTTTAAATCTTTCTCTAGACCAGGGAGTAGCTAACGTGAGAGGGGGAAAAATTAAGTAAAAGAAGTGAACATAATATATCAAAGGATGCTTGAGGGAGGCAAAGCAAATTATAACTGCCTATGAAGAAACATGCAGAAATCCAATTGAAGCAGAGAAGATACCTATTGTGATGAGAATAAGGTCATTTGAATTCTCACTAGGTTTGGCTTTCCTTGATTGTTAAGGTAAGGCCATTACTAATTTAAAGAAAGAGTGAATAGCAGTATTAAAGAAAAAAAAAAGCACAATCCCTATCTTGCCTATCTAAAAACAAGAAAGCAAAACATGTAGAAATGCTGGCCCAACTAATTAAATTTTCTTTGGTTTCCAGAACCAATTCCATGGATTAGAAACTGCTCATGACATTCATTCTAATTAAAGCGCCAGAGAGTTAAAAAACAGCTCACAAAGCAAATATGTTTCCCTAACTCCAGGAGTGTTTCTCACCAAAGCATGATATCAACATCATTGACTACATAGGTCTGTATGATAATCTGTGTACTAATTGCCATTCATAATTTTTGAGCTGAAAGAGTAAGATAAGATACAAAACACACACCCTAATATTCTTGAAGGAGGGAAAAGGAGAGAAGGCAATCAAACGGGGAGATAGGTGTCAACATGGGTGATGAGAATGATATCTTACAAGAAAAGAAGAGCAAAAATGGGGGTTAGGGTAAGCTATTGGGAAGTTTATTATGCTAAGATGTTTAATTTAAAATGTGACCTGAAATGCTCACCCTCATCTAATTCACAAAAATAAGAACAAGAACAACAGAATTTCATCTTAAATAGGTGTTGTTCCTTTCTGTGGAGTCATCACCCATTCATGACTGCCTCATGTACAATATAAGGTGATGTGGCCTTGTTCTAACCTTTCTTCCTTGCTGTTTGGATGTATAGTTCCATTATTGCTGCTGCCGTAAAAGAGGTGGCTTTTAAAATTAATGGAACAATTCCACTATCTTCTCATTCCATTTCGCTATAAAAAATTCGAAGCCACTCTCATAATTTGAATGCCTTTTTAACATCATCTGTCAGTGCTAATTGGGAAAACATTTTGTGAGATCCATAGATTTTCATTGGCAGATTTTCAGAACTCAATCAGCAGACTTTTCTTCCTGGTTTGTAGCTGGAAGACCCACTGCTGGCGTAGCTTGCAGCATCACAGTAGCACACGAGCTAATTGATGAAAAGGTGATGGCATCTTAAGCAGTGAAGCCCATGTATTTGACCTCAAATATATCCATATATTGAAAGGCCTGCCCTGTCTTCTTGGACTTAAATTTCTGGTATATGTTCCATGCAAGGATTTCAACCGATGCTTCCCGACTTGCTCTTTTATACACAAGAACTGGTGACTTTCACAATTTCTGGTTCTTCTGTTAAACTTTCTACCCCACTGTGGCATGTCTCTCTGCTCTCTTAGAGCACAACTCTCAGCTAGGGACTCTGAGAGAATGAAACGAGATGCCATGATCCAGACCTTCTACCTACTGTATACAGTTTCCTCTTCTCTTGTACAAGCCCCATACTTATTCAATATGTCTGATCAGCAAGTAATCAGAGAAGCTAGATTATATGAAGAAGAATATGGTAACAGGATTGGAGGGACCTAAGATATGCAGATGGCACAATCTTGCTTGCATGTAATGAGGAGACCTTGAAGCACCTGTTGATGAGGATCATGGATTGCAGCCCTCAGTGAGGTGAGTGGGCACTTGAGAAGGGGTCAGTCAGTTCATGACTAGTCCCCCCTTGGGAGGGTCTGTCCCTTAAAATTGAAAAGGGCTTTTGTAAATTTGCTGCCAATTACACAGAGCTTTTTCAGACAGAAGAAGCAAGTAGAGAAGCAGCAGACACAAGTAGAAGAAGAGAGAAAAAGCAGAGAGGGAAAGAAGAGGCAAGGAGCCTTCTAAAAGAACTGGAACACAGCCAAGAACTATGAACTGCAGATTGTGACAGGCCTGACAGAGGTTCCAGATGAGAACATGTGTCAGAAGCACGTGAGGAGCAAGAGGAACCAATCCTTGTGGAGCCGAGACCAGAGTTTTGCAGCTGAGAGACCTGGAGAGAGCTGTTTTGCATGGAAGAAGGGAGACTTTGCCTACACACTTCCCGATCCTAGTTCTACATTGTTCCTGATCCTATAAAGATGAACTACAAGTTCTATGTGGTAATCTATTGCAATGGATGATTAAAACCAGAGGAGAAATTGAGTGCTTTGTGAAGGTGACTGGTGTCAGAATTGGTTAAAATGTTGGAAGGTGTGGCAGTCATGTGCTTATGTTAATTTTATTATTGAAATGCAGGGGTGGAGTCTAGCCTGTTAATCTGGAGATAGCCATTCAGTAGCCAATGAGGCCTCTATGTGGGCATGGCTTTCTCCTGACACTTCTGGGAAATATCGCGATATTTCCCTCATGAAGCTGAGAAGCTATCTTCCCCAGTTGTGGGGAGTTAGTCTCAGACGCGATGAGTTATGGAAAAGACAAGATGGCAGCGTCTGAGAAGCTGGAGGAGCTGGCGGAGGGACCACATGGCTTTTCCCTGATGGAGCCAGACCTCTGAAGCTGGAGAGGCATGCTGTTGATGGACCCTGAGACCGGGAAGCGAGGAGCCATGTGGAGACCCCTGTCAGCGCTGGAATTCTGCGCCCACTGACCTGTGGCTTCGTGAGTCAGAGGGAGACTTTGTAGACTGATTTCAGGCATATGGGTTAATATAGGACTTATGACTTTGTACTGATCTGGATTCGGATGCCTTCTTAGTGTCACATTCCTTTTGTGTATAAACCCTTTCCTTTTATCCATATGCGTGTCTTTGAAATTTGTTCCTCTAGTCTACCCGGACTAACACAGAAGGTAAAGATAGGTCTTTCCTTCACCTAAAGGGAATATTTGGGCTGATCTTGTTCTGATGCTGTATCACTACTCCCATTGTTTTACATCTACCCTAAAAAGAAGGCAAATTCTTTCATCTACATTTGCACAGTGGTGGAAAAGATAGGTCCCCAGGACTATACATGCTCCATGCCTAGTCTCTGCTGAATGAGATGTAGACTCAGGTCTCCATCTCTCCAACCGGACATGAGATCACTAGCGTAACTTCTGTTCTGAAGAGGAAAACTGTAAAAAAATCATAATATTTAAAATAACCAGCCAGAAAGTCATTGAGACATCTATATTACCGGGTCATTGAATTGATAGCAATAGCTTCTTCACCACACTCAAGCCAATGCTGTCGCCCTTGAGTCAATTCCACCTAATAGCACCGACTCTAAAGATCAGAGTCTACTTGCGCTCATGTTTCCAAGTCTGTAACCCATGAAGGAGCCAGATAGCCACATCTCTCTGCAGTAAAGGGTGAGTGGCTTTGAATCACCGATCTCTGTGTTAGCAGCTGTGTTACCAGAACTCCTTGAAAAAAAAAAAACTTTATTTTTTTATTTTTGTTTCAGGCATCACTGCCCTCTGGTGGTGAGAGTAGGAGGCCCAGCCTTTGCTCCTGTGAGCTGGAATTGAACCTCCATCCCAGTGGGCCGCAGTCCCGCGCACAACTACTACACCACCGGGGCTCAGCCGGAAAATAAAAACAACTTTAAACACTATTCTAATCCATGGAGGATGTGTAATTTATTGTGTAAACCTGTTTCAAGGCAATTTAAAGCAATATATTTACTCATATTCTCTTATAGATAAAAATGTCTCCATATTTTTTTTTCTCAAACAGAAGACCATTAGTACATTAGTGGTAACAAAAAAGTTATTTAAAAGCTTAAGGATATTTCAGAGATTTTGTTTTTTTAAAAAAAGAGAGACTTAAGGAGTATTAATGCAGATCAAAGGGAGAGAATATTAAGTAGTTAAAAGTTAATGTTTCAAATTTGGACTCAGATTTTATTCTCTCTTTTTAACAATGGTATGTATTCATCTCAATGCCCAACTAAATTTATAAGATCTATTATTATTACTGAGTTTTCTATTGAGTGAATGTGTTAGAACTACTAAGAACAGCTAGGTGTCCTTGTGTTTGACATGAGGTCACTGGCCAGAGGCAGTATATCATTTGTTATTCTGAGATGATTGTTAGTTACAGTATTTAGGAAACATGCAGCTTCCCTGAATTCTGGATTCTTAATATAAAATTCTTCATTAATCCATAACTCTGATTTCAGTGTACTCAATAATTTAAAAATGACTTTTCACTTTATAACAACATTTATGGACTTTTTAAGGAACCCCAGACTGAATAAGCCTATATTGAAGTGCCTACTGTGTGACAGGCACAGCACTACCTACTGACAAGGGATATGAGCTCTGTTGTTAAAAAGCACAGAATAAAAGAAATAGGAACACATCATTAGAAAGACAATTTACAGTGTAACATATTAAATTTGGTACTAGATGGATAATCTAAAAAAAAAACAAGCTCAGTGGCAGGAAGAAATTAATTTTTATCCCAGACAAATAAGGAAGGTGTCAAGGAGAACAGTTCTGTGCTGTGTTCAGAAGTAGAAATGGACATTTTCTTTGCAGATAAGAAGTCATTTTAGAAAAGATAGTAACATATGGAAAAATAAACAAAAGGGCATGAAGTTCCTTGATGCTTTCAGGAAATTTGCATTTGAATCTCAGGAAGTTAGAAGAAAGAAGCAGTGACATGCTAAAGTAAAGACAGAGGAGGGTCTAAATCCTGTGAAGAAGCTTGGATTTTATTCTGGAATGATGACCAGTCATGAAAGCAGAGTACTATGTGATCAGACTTAATTATTTCTTTTTGCAGTGATATGGATTACAGCCCACAGAGGGAAACAACAAGCGGCAAAGCTACTCCTGGGAATTAAATAGCTGAAATAAAAAAAAAATGTGACCAGAGGCAAGACAGTCCTCTCTAATGTGTCAAAGTAGTTATGTTTTTAATGATCTTTTAATCTCCTACACCTGAGTGGAATCGAACCTCTAATCTTTCATGGATCAGCATAGTACATTTACCATTTATACCACATGATCCTCCAGCAAGAAGAAAGATAATAGTGAGAGCAGAACACAAAGTTCTGGAGTGATGTATGAAAATGTGAGAAATTGGGTCATAGAGAAAGGATCCACGAGCAATGGAATGGGGTGTTTTTTAGGGCTGGAAAGAAGGCAAGCAAGATCTTCTGATGCGGAGGGACATGGGGCTATCTGGTCCAGGTGAAAACCTAGAACATGGATGCTAGGACAGGAGATATGACCTGGACCTGTACATGCGTGGTCAAGAGTCAACTCTTTCTGTGCAAGATGGCAGAGATGTGTGATGTCTTATCCTAGAATTTGTCCGTGAAGGCGAGAAGGGAAGAAAGTGAGATGGTTGTGATAAGTAAGGCAGAGAAGTCAGGAGCAAGACCGACTAAACATTGGCATTGTTGTGAAGAGGGCCCACGAGGGCTGGAGAGAGCATGCTGTGGTTGTTGTCCGGTGCCATGAAGTTGGTACCATCTCCTACTGACTCCATACACAATAGAAGGAAAGGCTGCCCTACCCTGCACTCATCTCACAATCGTTCTTATGCCTGAGTCCATCGAAGCTGCCACCGTGTCAGTCCATCTTGTCAAAGACCTTCCTCTTGTCTGCCACTCATCCACTTTACCAAACATGATGTCTGCTCCAGGGACTGGCCTCTCCTGACAATATGTCCTAAGTACGTAAGGCATAGCCTTGCCCTCCTTGTGTCTAAGGAGCATTCTGGCCTTACTTCTTTCAGTACAGATTAGTTTGTCCTTTTAGCAGTCCATGGTACATCCAATATTTTTCTCCAGCACACCATTGAAAGGCATCATTTATTCTATGGTCTTCCTTATTCATCGTCCATTTCTAGCAAGCATATGAGGCAATGAAGAATACCATGGTTTCAGTGAGGGACACCTTATTCTTCAAAGTAACATCTTTGTTCTTCAGTACTGTAAAGAAATCTCGTGCAGTGTAATTGCCCAATGCAAAAACCTTCAGGAAAGCCATTACTTTTCTTCCTTTCACATGTATTCAACCCTCAATATGGTTAAGTAGTTACCAAGCGTGGGTTTTCTTTTGTACCCTCTGCATGTTTCTTCCGTGGCCACTGAGACTTAGATCAATTCTAAATTCTTCCCTGTGGCTTCACGTACTTGTGCAGGTTGAATCCTGAATACTTAAGGCTACAGTAATTGATGGACTTCTAGCCCCATCTTACTTTAAGACACACAAACCATCTTCTTTCATAGCTATCTTGTATCATCTGAATCAGTCATGTATGTTTCCAGAGCAGACAAGCAGTGATATGCTTAGGGGAATTTTAAATAGAGCTTGGGTGTTTTGGAAAGCACTGTGTATCATTGACAGCATCTGTGATTAAAATCCCTAAGTATCTCTCATAGTAGTGAACTTGAAAGAGTTCCTGAATAAGACTAGGAGGCAAAGGATATTTACAGAGGTATATATATACAGGCAAGTGCATATGTAAATATATTTATATGTAATGATAGGGAATAGATCTATGTGCATATATTTAGATGTTAAATATTAAGGCAGCAGATGGACTTTGGGCCTCTACTCAAGTACTACCTCAAAGCAAGAACACATTCTGTGATGCTCATCTTCCAGACACTACAGTAAAGGCAAAATGGGTGCATAAGCAAATGTGGTAAAGAAAGCAGATGGTGCCAGACTATCAAAAGATAAAACACCTGGGCTCTTAAAAGCTTGAAGACAAACAACTGGCCATCTGAGAAGCAAAAAAGCCCACATGATAACAACATATGTACAAATGTGTTTGACACAGTGGATTTCAGGCATGGATAAGTAGATGGATGGATGGATGGTGATAAGTGCAGTCAGAGCCCCAAATAAAATGATTTTTAAAAGAAGAAAGAAAGAGTTACTAAGTGAGATTCAGGTGTCTGAGTTTAATCTTTGACCTCTATCCATCTCTGTAACTATGGGTAACTCACTCCAACTTTCTGAATTTTATTTTCATCTTTAACATGTCCTTAAAGACTCATGTATAACCAAACAATGGATTATTTGAAACCTGCGGATGCTGTGTTGTTAATAAGGAAATCAATACAAGTTAAGTGTACACAAACATTCACCATTTCCTAAAAAGAAAAGTGAAGACAAACTTTAAGTGCATTGGTGCACTAGAACGATGCGCCTCTCCTTCAGCATCGTCCGTGCACTTGTTGAATTACACTTAGATATTTCCTGAGAAGGGGCATTTTGGCAAACTGCCATTGGTAACACTGAATACTAGAGTTTTGGGAAACATACAGTCTTGTGAAATGCAAAATAATCACCCGTCAGTGGACCTACCACTTTCTGAAATACTAAAGATAATTTGTTTTAAAATTATCATCACAACAACTATGATTCATGGCCAGTGTGTCAAATCAGTAGGCTTTACAGCAGTACACCACACTTCATTTTGCACATTCATATTGCACTCCACTTTACTGTACTTCCCAGACATTGTGGTTATTTTACAATTGAAGGTTTGCAGCAACCCTGGATCCAACAACTGAGTTGGCACCATTTTTTTCACAGCATATCCTCACTTGGTGTCTTTGTGTCTCACTTAGGTTATTCTCATATTTCAAAATTTTCGATAATGGTATTCCACACTTAATAAGTTTAATATATTGTAAATACAACTTTTTTTCCAATAATTTTATGGGGGGGGCTCTTAAAGCTCTTATAACATTCAACAAATCATTTGTATCAGGCATATGTGTACACATGTTGCCATATTCATTTCCAAATATTTTCCACTTGAGCCCCTGGCATAAGCTCCTCCTTCCCCCTCTTTTTTAATACAGATTTTTTGGGGTCTCCTACAGCTCTTATAACATTGAATACATCATTCGTATTAAGCAACATTGTACACAGGTTGCCACATTCATTTCCAAACATTTTCTACTTGAGCCCCCTGAATAAGCATCTTTCCCCCTTTAGTTCTTTTTTTTTAAATTCCAGTTCCCCATATTTCCCCCTCCCCTCTTCTCCTCACCCATGAATTCCCAAAAATTTACAAATTGTTATTACCTCTTCATATTGTACACTATCTAATGTGGCACCTCACCCACCCCGGTGTCTGCACCCCAGAGAGGAGGTCACATGTAGATCCCTGAAATTAGTTCCCCCTTTCTACTCCACCATCTCTTTACCCTCCCAGTGTCACCACTTGATAGAACTTTTGTAAGCACAAATAAATCAAAAAGGGGGGGTGGTGGTGGCTCACTTTTAAGATGGTCCCTTTATTGCTGTGACCTGGAAGGAATCTCGCACAACTCCAAGACACCAGGCATTTCTCAGAAGTACATCTAAATAGACTTGACCCTCCAACCTTTACTTGAGCTCATTCACTGATGTGCCACCATTGCACTCCTTTAAATAGAATAGAGACAACTAATAGCTAGTATTTAAGCTTCCTTCATTATTTTAAATGAATTCTGTATTTCTCTTAGCATGTAGAATAATATTCAAAGAAGAATTAAATTGCACTCATTAAAATAATAAAATAATAGCAATATATTAAAAGAGAACTGTTTTCTATACTATCATTTGTAAGAAGCTCCTCTGTTTTTATTGAGGGGAGAGAGAATTAATTATATTTGCCATTTTAAGTATACAATTTAGGGGTGTTAGTTATATCCATACTAGTGTTTAAACTTTATCATTATTTCCTTAAACTTCCATCATCCCAAACGAAAACTCTATACTAAGCAATAAGTCCCCATACTTCCACCTGTGAAAAACTGATAATCTCTACTGGATGCATTTTTCTCTTCTACATATTTTACAAAGTGGAAGTGATACAATATTTGTCCTTATATTTGTCTTGTCTAAATCAACAGAATGTTTTTTTAAGATTCATTCATTTCTTAGCATGTATCGAAGTATACTAATTTTTATGTCTAAATAGTATTTCATAAATGGATATACCATAGTTCATTTATGTACTTATTTAAGTGTTGCTAGGTTATGGGTTTTTCCACAACCTTTTGTTTATTTTGAATAATGCTTCAGTGAGCATTGTAAGTATCTTTTCTGAGTCCCTGTTTTTTCTTGTGTCTATACCTAAAATTGAAATTGCTGAATCATTTTAAAAAATATCTTTCATTAGTAGTTTTTGTTGTTTTTCCCCAAAGAAAAGCTAGCTCCCCTCCCAATTTTCTTTTAGAAAACAAAATAAATTCTGTTTTTATTAATTCCTGTTCCTTGAAGCAAGTGAACAGAGGTAGTACAGTGGGGGTGGGATGGATCTCAAAAATTTTGTAGATTTGAGGGATAACATATATTTTTAAAGTTTGGGATTATATTATGTTAAAATATAATACAAGATTATGTAAGAAGATACATAAGGAGATACTTACAAATATATAAATTCCTAATAGTTTTTCTAATTAGAATGTATCTGTATTCACTGGAGAAATAATAACAAACATTATTGAGTTCATAGCTGGAATGACAAATTGAGAAGGGAGAGTGGTGACAACAGGTGGAATTTTAATCTTTCTTATTAAATTTTCCATGCTATTATGATTAAGTCTGTCTGCACTCTGTATTTTGGGATGTGAAATGATAAAGACCTCTAATAAAACATTACTTCTACAGCCTTAGTTTTTATCTCAAATAAATAGCTCAGATAGCTAGGGCTTTCGTCCCTATGCAGATAAATTTATAGTCTCAACACTTGCCACTGGATCAAGATACTGACATTATAGGGCTTCAAGATAAACACTTTGCCTTATCCTGCTAAGAAATTATAAAGCATAAATCAAACTATTTGTGGATCCTCTTTCAGTAGTATACAGAAAAAAACTTAAACTTTATCTATAATCAAACTTTGTGATTAGAACTTACCCAGTATGAAAAACAGGGTTTGTATACTCCCCAGTGCTTGAGTTCTGTTCCTCATTTCAGAAATTATACTAAGCATCCATCTCCACTTGCCATATCATTATACACATTAATCTGCACTCAAATTTAAGGAATAAAAAGTAAATAGCATCCTGTTTTCCATTATTACTTTGCCTAGAAAAACAAAATGATGTGCCAATTTAGAGGTGTGGCAGTCATGTGCTTATGATAATTTTATGATTGAAATGTAGGGTTGGAGGCTAGCATGTTAATCTGGAGATAGCCATTGAATAGCCAATGAGGCCTCTGTGTGGGCATGACTTTCTCCTGATACGCCTGGGAAATCTCGCGATATTTCCCTTGTGAATATGAGAAACATTCTTCCCCAGTTTTTGGGAGTTAGTCTCAGAGAGAATTAATCACAGACAAGGCAAGGAGCCAGAGGAGAAGCCACACAGCCTTGCTCTGATAGAACCAGACCTCTGAAGCTGGAGAAGTCATGGGGAGACCCCTGCCAGCGATGAGTTGCTTCTGCCATCATGAGATACTGTTGATGGATCGAGCCCTGGAAGCAAGGAGTCATGTGGAGAACCCTGCCAGCATCAGGATTCTGCACCCACTGACCTGTGACTTCATGAGTCAGGACATTTTATAGACTGATTTTGGGCATATAGACTGATTTTGGGTTAATTTTGGACTTATGACTTTGAACTGGACTGGGCCGGGATGTTTTCTCAATGTCCTGTTCCTCTTGTATATAAACCTTTTCCTTATATCCATATGCATGTCTATGGAATTTGTTCCTCTAATCTACCTGGACTAACACAGCGGTGTTGAGCATATGACATGTGGAGTCCTTTCCTTTCGTTGTTTTCAGATAGCAATTTGGTGCACAACAGAAACATTGCACAGTCTTGCATCATCCTTAAACGCATTACTATATTTGAGTCCATTGTGTGGCAACAGTGTCAATCTTTATTCTTTATAGTCTTCATGTTTTTCACTGACCTTCACCTTGACCAAGAATGTTGTCCAAGAATTGGTGTCTCTTGATAACATGCCCAATGCACTTGAAGCCAAGTCTTCCCATCCTTACTTCTGAGGAGCTTTTTGGTCAAACTTCTTCCAAGATAGACTTGTTTTTTCTTCTGATAGTCCAGGGTTGGTTCAGTAATCTTTGCCAACACTGTAATTCAAAAGCACAACTATTTTTTAAGTTTTATAATCTTTTGTTATTTTGGTAAATATATATGTAATAAAGCATTTCCAATTCTACATTCTTCATATGCATTGCTGTGACATGAACTTCTATTTATTTATTGCATTGATCAATTAATTGTTACCCTTACCTATGTTCAATTTTTCTTTAAAAGATCATTTTATTGGAGGCTCATACAGCTATTATCACAATCCACACATCCATCCATTGTGTCAAGCACTTTTGTATGTCTGTTTCACTCATTGTTCTCAAAACACTTGCTTTCTTCTTGAGTCCCTGGTATCCACTCCTCATTTTTCTCCACCTTCCCCTTTCTTTCCCCCCCCATGAACCCTTGATAATTTATAGATTATTATTATTTTGTCATATCTTACACCCTCTGACATCCCCCTTCATTCACTTCTCCACTGTCCCCCAGGAAGAAGATTATATGTAGATTCTTGCCATCTGTTCTCCCTTTCTACCCCACCTTCCCTCCACCCTCCCAATATTGCCCTTCTCATCACTGGTCCTGAGGGGTTCTTCAGCCTTGGATTCCCTGTGTTTCCAATTCCTATCTGTACCAGTGTACTTCCTCTGATCCAGCCTTATTTGTAAGATAGATTTGGGAACATGATATTGGGGCAGGGGAGTGCCAGGGGGAAGGCAGAGGGAGGAAGCACTTAAGAACAGGAGGGATGTTTTATGATTCATCATTGCTACATTGTCCCCTGACTGCTTTGTCCCCTCTGGAGCCTCCTGTAAGGGGATGTCCAGTTGCCTACAGATGGGCTTTGACTCCCCACTCTGCACTCCCTCTCATTCACAATGATATGATTTTTGTTCCTTGATGCTTCATAGCTGATCCCCTCAACAGCTTATGATCACCCAGGCTGCTTTGCTTCTTCCATGTGGGTGTTGCTGTTTCTCAGCTAGATGGCCGCTTGTTCAATTTCAAGCCTTTAAGGCCCCAGACTCTATATCCCTTAATAGCTGTAAATCATCAGCTTTCTTTACCACATTTGCTTATACACCCGCTTTGTCTACAGTGCCTGTATTGGGACAGGCTGCTGTGCAAAAGCATCAATTATTATTTGTCATTTCCTCTTTTACATCTAGCTTTCACATGTAGGTGAGATGATGGAAACTATCATGGCTTGTACCAGGTGTACAATAGTCTTCAAAATGATATATTTTCAATTGAACACTTTAAAGAGATCTTGTGCAGCAGAGTTAAACCTATACATTGTTACTTTATTTGTTGACTTTTTCCCCGGGCATTGGTTGTGCATGGAAATAAAATTAATTTCTTGGCTTTGTAATGCCCGGTACCTGATCCGATCAACATCTCATGATCATACAGGCTGGGGTGCTTCTTCAATGAGGTATTTGTTCCTTCTGCGCTAGATGACTGTTTCCCTTCAAGCCTTTAAGACCCCAGATGCTCTGTCCTTTGAGCTGGACACCATCAGCTTTCTTCACCACATTCGCCTACGCACACAGTTTTCGTCCACGGTCACATTGTGAAGGTGAGCATCATGGAATGCCAATTTAATAGAACAAAGTGTTCTTGCATTGAGGAAGTATTTGAGTGGAGGCCCAAATTCCATCTGCTGCCTCAAAACTAAAATTATAAATATATGCACGTAGATCTATTTCCCCATCATCATGTTTAAATATATTTACATATGTACATGTCTTTATTTAGACCTCTATATAAATGACTTTGCCTCTGAGTTCTTACCTCTATTTCCTTTTACTTTCCTCTTTTCCCATGATCATGCTCAGGCTTCATTTGGGTTTCAGTAAATGAGGGGAAGCACAAATTGGGGCCCCAAAGCCCATCAATAGGTAACAAGACATCCCCTTCCAGAAGGGTTGTGAGGAGGAGACAAGCCAATCAGGGTGCAGTGTGGCAACGATGAAGCATACAACTTTCCTCTAGTTCTTCAATGCTTCCTCCCCACTCCCACTATCATGATCCCAATTCTACCCTACACATTCTGATAGACCAGAGAATGAACACTGGTATAGATAAGAATCGGAAACACAGGGAATCCAGAATAGTTGATCCCTCAGGACCAGTGAAAATAGCGATACCTTAGGGTGGAGGGAAGGTGGGGTAGAAAGGGGGGGCCACTTATAAGGATCTACATTTAATCTCCTCCCTCGGATATGGACAACCAGGAAGTGAGTAAGACATCGGACAGTGTAAGATATGACATAATAATAATTTGTAATTTATCAAGGGTTCATGAGGAAGGGGGAGGAGGGAAAGGCGAGGGAGGAGAAAATGAGGAGCTGATACCAAGGGCTTAAGTACAAAGCAAATGTTTTGAGAATGATGAGAGCAACACATTTACAAATGTGCTTGACATACAATGAATGGATGGATGGATGGATTTTGATAAGCGTTTTATGAGCCCCCAATAAAATGATAAAAAAATTTAAGCCTTGGCAATTTTAATATTTTCTCTTTTATTTGATCTTGATTCTTGGTTCAGTTTTGAGAAGTTTTTATTTCTTTAGGTTGAAGTGTGATACATATTGAACGTTGTATTCTTTTCTAAATAATTCATGCTCTGTCTTCAGCAAATAAGGTTGTGCTATCTGCCTATTGTAGCTTATTAATGAATGGTCCTCAGATACTGATGCCTTGTTCTTCTCCTTATAGTCTATCTACTTGGCATATTTGTTCAGCATACAGACTAAGAACAGTGAGAGGATACCTTTACTCACGTATCTTCTTTTGAAATCCTGGTTTACAAATGGGATAATGACATAAAAAAATCTCCACAATGCATTGTAGCTAACAGAACTTTGAAACTATGATATTAATGCCAAAATCTAGGCAAATGGAAGAAGAATGAGGTTTGTAGAGATGCTTTACTAATAATCTTAAGTGCACCTTTCTAATTTGTTCATTAGAATATTCTAATTGTTTTCACTTGAAATTTTTTACCAGTGTCTAATCTGTTGGGAATATAATTTCTTGCCAACATAACAGGAAATAGTAATCCTGTTTGTATACTTTTCATTTACCCTGAAAAGGATTATACCCCATGTATAGTAGTAATACATCACTTTAATTTGGGTTAAAAGAAGGTCTATAAATTCTTTTGGAGGTAGATAACCTCAGCGCTCTCTTGGAGAGCAGCTCATGGGATTGAACCACTAACCTGTGGGTTAGTAGTCCAACCCTTACCCTCTAGGACCAATATTGAGATGAACATGTCCCTCCTTGTTAAGAATTTAACTCCTATTTCAAGTACTGAGATAGTTAATGTTTATTGTGCCAACCTGGCCTGATAAACGATTAGACCTGGGGTTAATTTAAGGGCAGAGAGATAAATGGCTCAGTGAGCTTTGACTTTCTAGATCTTAGTTCTCTTGCTTTCTGATGGTTGGAACAGGGTGCAGTTGCTTTAGCCAGTCCCTTGCTTCAGCTGGCAGGGCTCACTTCCTGGGAGAAATTCCTGAGGAGAGGCCACATGGATAAAGTGTCTAGATTTTAAGTGGGGCACCATTGCCCAGGAGAAGGAGGGGTTCCTGATTAAAAATTTGGTGTATATGGAACAACAAAAATTTTCATAGAATGCAAAAATAGTATTGCAATATATTTATTTTAATTTTAAAATGCTGTGGGACATTGTTAAATTGTTAAAAAGCGGGACATTTGGTCACTTTATGACACGGACCTACCCTAATGCAGCCCTGGGTGCTGGAACAGCTGTGTGAAGACCCCTGCCAGTGCTGAGATGCTTTAAAAAAATCACTGATTCAGCTTTCCTCTCGCAGTCAGCATCATTGCATGTGTTTGTGAGATGAAGAACTTTGTGGTCTGGTGTCCAGCATATGAGCTAATGTTGGACTTATGGGCTTGGGCATAAGTTGGGCAGCCCAACTTATGGGTTGGGATGTTTTCTTGATGTACATTTAGTGCTTTATATAAAACTCTCTCTTAAAATATGAGTTTCTGTGGATTTCTTTCTTTAATATACCCAGACAAGCACACATACTCTGTGGGTTCTTTGTTTCAACAACACAGTCATCCTCCCAGATATAACAAACAATATGTGCATATTTTATGCCATTTTTAGAGAATACCATTCATTTAAAAAACATGTGCATTTACTTTGGCCAGCAATTTTTTCAAGTATTATCAACTTCTTGGCATTCACCTGGAGCATTTTGGCAGGTAATGTTACTTTCTTTCAAGTGAAGAGACATTTCCTTTTTCCCTGGCCATGCATATTTGAAAAATAAAAGACTGAATAACTTAAATTTTCATGTACGACATAATTCTCCCTCTTAGAATTTCTATCAAATGGAAAGAGTTATTTTATTCCAAGTTAACCATATATAAGTTAAAGATGCATTAAATTTCTTTCCATGCTCATAAATTGTTTCTTTAACCATTTAAAAAATAATAATGTTTTCTTTTCTTTTAGGTGTGAGTTTACACAATGAATTAGGTTCCTGGTTTGTAATTATTATTTGAATTATTCAATGACATTGATTAAACTTTTTGCAATGTGTTAGTATTATCACTATTGCTCCATTTATATTAATCTAACTTTTTGACACTCATCTTCCCTTCTCAGTTTTGGTTTTAGGTAAATTTTGATCGTGAAGTATGAGTTACTTATGTAGCTAATTGGTTAAGTGAACATGTAACTCATGAGTGATAGTTTTATTTTACATATCAATCTATCATTTTGGTTAAAGGTGACCTTTCAGAAAGAGCTTAAATTGCAAGTTCAAAGGGTATTTTAAGAGGGTAGTCTTGGGAGCTTATCAAAACTCTGTGGGTCCAGTAATTTGACCAATATCAGGAATTTGAGTTTTATTCTACAACTTTCATTCTATAGGACTGTCTGATGTATCCCGGTTTAGTATAGTCAACGGGGGTAGCTTGGCATATCTAATTCATTAGTACGCGTTCATGAGGGAGGAGGAGTAGGGAGGGAGGGGAAATATGGGCCCCTGACACCAAGGGCCTAAGTAGAAAGAGGATGTTTTGAGAAGGATGATGGCAACAAATGCACAAATGTGTTCTGCGTACAATTGATGTATGTATTAATCGTGATAAGAGTTGTATCAGCCCCCAATAAAATGATTAAACAAAAACATTGGACAAGGCTGTGTTTTGTGCAGATTAATTGTTGCCAGGTCTAGTTTCTTCTTTCATTATTCTCTGCTACAGAAGCATAGAGACGAATATGTGTATCTTATACGGCCACTTAAAACTTTTAAGACCCCAAATACTAGTCGCTGATGGTAGAACGTCAGTTTTGTCAACTGCGTTCTGGCAATTGCCCAGAGATCACGGTCTCTAGTCTTTTAACCAATAAGCCCATACCTGGAATGGTTTGAGTCTGTCTAGCAAGCCTCAGTAACTGTGCCAGCAGGTACTTGGTTGCATATATGCAGCATACTCAAGTGCAAAAGTACAAGTGCATGTTCCAACAGCTATCCCCATACATGTACATGCATTTACTCACATCTGCCTTCCTATACATACACGCATACATGCATTTATGTCTATCCACATAACCCCACACGTATATTGTGATTGCTGTTAATGCTGTTGGAAAATTGTGTTTGTTACAGCATTGACCTAAATTGTCCCCATTGTCTCCTAGACTCCTGAGCATTTATCTTGAACAGATCTTGCTGACTTTACCCATTTGGGGGGTTGCTATTCTCATCTCTGTTAATCATCAGAAACCTTGCAAAAAGAAAAGGAAAGAACCTTGCTTTCTCTGTGTGTATATGTATCCTTCCTAAAATAATAGGATGACAAAATATAGTCTTTTGTGATTCATTTATTTCACTAGTGTGATATCTTCCACATTCATTCATGTTATAAAATGATTCATGGACCCCTCAATATTTTGTTATAATTGTACAGTGTCCCACTGTATGATTATGCCACAATGACCTTTAGTTATTTCTCTATTCTTCTGTTGATGGATATATCTGCATATATCTATGCATGTTGCTACTCTTTTCTCTCTACAATATATACCAGGGATAGAATTGCTGGATCAGTGATTATTGATATTTCTTGCAGTTTGAGGAAGTGCTGTGTTGTTTTCCAATGAAGCTGTACAGTTTATAATCCTACTAGCAATGTATAAGCATTTTAATCCCTCATATCCACACCGGCATTTGTTGTCTTCTGGTTCTTTTCACACTTATACAGCCATTCACTTTATCATTGCCATTCTTTAGGGATGAGACATACTCTCATCACTATTTGGTTTGCATCTTTCTACAGCTTATGATTACAAGCATCTTTCCATGTATTTGTTGGTCACTTAAATGTCGTTAGCGAAGTCTTTGTTCATGTGTGTTGCCCACGATTTTATTTGATTGTTTTGTTGTTGAAGTTTTTAATCTATTTTAAATATTGGACCATGGTGATAGGTAAGTCTAGTGTGCCTACATGGCCAATGCACACAGGTGGGATTAACTGAAAGGTGGAAAGATAAAGGACTCAGTGAGCCTCACCTGCCTCGTCACTTGCTCTTTGATCATAGGACCAGTGTGCTGCTGCAAGGAATAGTTCTGTGCCTCCATTTGCAAGGTACACTACCTGTGGGACACTGAACTCGTGGACTGTGTCACTGTAAGTTGAGGTTTCATCAAGCCCTGCATCGCCAGGCTACTGGAATATACATCTCTTGAGCTGGGAACTATCAGATCCTATCATCTGGCTAATTGTTGGTAAACTGCCTTACTGTTTGCTGCCTATGGCCAGATAGCCTGACTCACTCTACAGGGGACTACCAGTGGCTCTCAAAACTTAGACTGCCAGTGTATGAACTGTCTCATGGAAATAAGTTGCACCGAACCAATTGTACTGCTTTATAGATTAATTAACTATTTCTTATGATATATATCTATATCTATATCTATATATAATTATTAGTGTCTTGGTTTTCTTTCTGTAGAGAACTCTGTCTAACATAACCATTAGCAGATATACTATCTCCAAACATTCTTTCCTAACCTTTAAATTTCCTTTTTCTCTCTTGGTAAAGACTTTTGGTGCTTTGAAACTTACTTTGTTGCTTGTGGTTTTGGGGGGATTTTTTTCATAGGCTATTTATGTGACAAATTAGGTCTCCTGATTTTAACCCTATATGATTGTCTTAATATGGGTTCTCTGGAGAACCACAAGTTAAAATTATATATGTGTATAGAGATATATACGTATATGGATCTGAATATATATATATATATATATTTATCTCTAGAAAATGACTCATGTGTCTTTAGAGGCTGGCAAGTCTCAAATCCCTGGGTTAGATGTCTGCCTTCTCTTATCTCATGCAGCTGCAGAGACTGATAAACCCAAGACTGACAATCCAACAGCTTATGAGATCAAGTCCCAAGAACCAGAGGTAAGATGATATTGGGCCAGATGCAGAACCAAGAGTGACCAAAGTCATATATATATATATATATATATATATACACACACACACACACACACACACACACACACATAAATATATCAACCCACAGCCCCCTTCCCTCCAAAAAAACACGCACAAAACAAACAAAACTATCCCCTTACAGCTGATTGGCTGATAACATCAAATCACATCATGGAAGGATAAAAAAATGAAGGATAGCTACAGCACTATGTAACTGTTAAACTATGTTTTACGTAACTGCCAAACCTATGAGAAACAAGGTTTAGTTGAATTTATACATAACCTTAACACTTAAATTATCTTCCAGAAACTTGATAGTTTTAGCTTAAATATTTAAGCCATTGATCCAGTTTGGGACAACTTTATGCATGGTGTGAAATACAGATCCTGATTCATTATCTGCACGTGGGCATTTAGTTTTGCAACCTCATTTGTTAAAGAGATTTTCTTCTTTCAACACACTGACTCTTTGTCAAAGATCAACTGTACACAAATGAATTGATTTACTATGGGTTCTGCATTCTATCCACTAGTCTATGTGTGTATGATAGACCAGGATCTATTTTGGTTATTATGGCTGCATAGTAAGTTTTCAGATTGGGGTAGATAGCTACTCTTATGTATTTCATCAATATTTCTTAGTTATTTAGGGTTGCCTTCCTTTCCATACAGGTGGAGATCTGTATTTCCAAGGCATTAGAGAATGTTGTTAGGATTTGAATCAAGATAACATTATATCTATAAGATCACTTTCTCTCTCTTTTTTGGTAAACTTTATTATGATAATTTTCAAACATATATAAAAGCAGAGGTTCCTAGTTTATTCATGAACTGGTGTATTTCTGTAAAGAGCTATTTTCCTTTATCACATGTTCAATTACCCTTTAGTTTTGTTGTCTGTACAGGAAAGGATAGGAGGTTTTACTTTTTTTATTTACCAATTCAGAATCATAAAGAGCTGCTCTTTCTTCCTACAAAAGTTATAATGAATTGTTGATGCCTACTTTCATTTTTATTGTTTACTTATTTGATTTAGCAAATTAAAGATTTTTTTATGGCTTATAGCATAGTTCAAGATCTTACTTAAATATCAGCTTTGGAAAGGATGGAAAAGGGGAAATGATTTTTATTATTATTAAAAGATCATTTTATTGGGGCCTCTTACACCTTTCCTACAATGCATACATCAATTATATCAGTTATATTTGTACCTACTTTACCATCACTATTTTCTAGACATTTACTTTCTATTGAGCCCTTGGTATCAGCTAAGATTTTTTCCTTCTTCCCCTATGATCCCTGGATAGGTTATAAATTAGTATTATTTTCCATGTCTCACACCAAAAATCACTTTTGATAGTATTGGCATTTTCACAGTGTTGTTTTTTAACTCATGAGCATGAAATTTCCCCCCATTTATGTAGATTTCTCTTAGGCTTTTTAAAAAATTTTTTTCTTTTTTTTTCTTTCTTAGTTTTCTCCACTAGTGTTTTATAGTTTTCCTTATATAAATCTGCAAAAATAATTCCTTTTAGAAAAATGAATACAAGACTGTATATTAAAGGTGTTTCAAATATTTAAGTTTTTCAAAACACTGAACTACTGCAATATTTGTGATATCACTCACCAATCCTCTGTAGGTATTCTCTCATTTCCCAAGACTCTGCAATTTGCAGAAAATGCCACAAAGAATTCAAGAAATGGCTCTAGTGGTTATTGGTGCAAGCAGATCCCAAACTCAATGCTCAGGCATCCAACTGCAAGGTTCTCCTTATCCAAAAGACTGCGGACACTGGTGAAACCAGGTCCAATGGTTGGACACAAATCAAGTCCTAAGACGGAGATGTCAGGAAGAGGCAAGCCAGATATAGAATCCCTAGTGATAGAAAGTAGTAAAGTTAAAAGCAGTACGTTAAAAGTTCAAAGCTTTCTTACTTCTGCACATGCTCAGTGGGGAAGGGAGGTCACAAAGATGGCATTTACGGAGGTTTGTTGTTTTCCTTTCTGCAGACTCTATCCTAAGGAAACAAAGAATAATGACTGTGGGGCCTTAAAGTGTGCACCACCTTAATTCTGATGCCTTCTTAACAACAAAATTACTTCCAAAATGAGATTGTAATCACAGATGTAGAAGTTTGGCTAGAATATTAACACATCACAAAAGGATGAACTATGACTAGAAGGCTATATTAAGTAATTAGTCATACCTCAAAATCCTTTACATCTCTCATCAGGTTTGTTCCTTGATATTTCATTATTTTAGAGAATATCATAAATGATATTTTCTGCCTTATTTCTTTTTAGAGTCTTCCTTTCTAATGTAGTGGAACCCAAGGTGTCTTCATGTTGATCTTCTATCTCCTCACTTTACTGAATCCTTCTAGTGGTTTCAATAATTTTCATATTATATCTCTGGTGATCTCTACATATAAGATCATAACATTGAATGATAGGGACAGATTTTTTGGGGGGGATGTTTTACTTCCATTTCTTTTTACCGCAGTTGGTTCTGTTCTAATGTTGCACACTTCGCTTCTTATGCTCATTATTTTTATTTTCTCATGTTGTTTTTTGTAAATGTGCATCACTTTTATTGATCCCTCAAAGAACCACCTTAAAGTTTTTTTTTCTTTCTATTGTTTTTCTGTCTTCTGTTTCATTTATTTTGGTTCTAATATTTACTCTTTCCTTTCTTTTGGTTACTGGGGACATATTTTGATGATCCTTTCACACTATTCAAATTGTATCATTTATTGATTTTAGCCATTTCTTCTTTCTTAAAATTCATTCATACCTCGCTATAAATTGCCCTCTGAGCTATTTTTACTGTGCCCCAAAGTTTATGTAGTATTTTCATGTGATTCTAAGAATTTAATTTTTTTCATTTTGAATTTCTTCTATTGCTCTAAATTTTTAAAATAAAATTTTATTGTTTCCATGGATTTGTCTTTACCTTGTTGTATATATTGATTTCTAGTTTTAAAGTGTTATGATCAGAGAAGACACTTTGCATTATTTCACTGTTTCTGAATTTATTGAGACTTTCTTTGCAGCCTAAAACATTACCTATTCTGGAATATTATATATGTGTTTGTTTGTGTGTGTGTGTGTGTGTGTGTGTGTGTTCTCTGGTGATGTTGGGGTAAGGTCTTCTACATATACCTATCATGTTGAGTTGATTAATTGTGTTTTTTAGAGCTTCTGTGTCTTTATTGAACTTCTTCCCACTTGTTCTGTTCATAATAAGAAGTAGTATATTAAAGTCTATTATTGTTAATATTTTTGTGTTGATACATACTGTTGAGTCAATTGCACCCCAGAGTGACTTTATGTACAGCAGGACAGAACACTGCATCACCCTCACAATTACTTTGATGTTTTGAATCCATCGTTGCAGCTCCTGGGCCAGCTCATCTTGACGTGGCAGTCCAGATACTTTGCATAGTTTTCACCAGCACCATAATTCAAATGCATCAATCTTCTTCAGTTTTCCATATTCGACATCTGACTTTCACATAAATATGAGATCATTGAAAAGACTTTAGCTTGAGTCGGACACACCTTAGTCCTCAAAGTAATATCCTTGCTTTCAATACTTCAAAGAGGTCTTCTGCAGCAGATTTAATGGAGGTACTAGATCCTGTGGTCTCTTGATTTCTGCTTTTATGAATGTTGATTATGAATCCAAGCAGGAAAAACCCTTAACAATTTCAACTTTTTCTCCATTTATCATTGTGCTACTTACCTACTGGTCCAGTTGTGAGGATTTTAGTATCTGTGCCATTGAGTTGTAATCCATACCAAAGATGGCAATTCTTGATCCTGTCAACATGTGTTTGAAGTCCTGTTGTTCACTGTCAGCAAGCAAGATTGTGTCATCTTCATATCTCAGGTTGTTAATAAGTCTTCCTCTAATCTTGGTGCCACCTTGTTCTTCAATCAATTTCTCTGATTATTTTCTCAGTTTATAGATTGAATAAATATGGTGAAAGGATAAAACCCTGGCACACACCTTTTCTGATTTTAAAAGTGTTCCCTTATTCTGTCATTTGATGCATGCACAAGACCCATATGAACATAATTAGGTGTTCTGGAATTTACATTCTTCTCCAGACTGTCCATGGTTGATTATGATGCCCACAGCTGGATGCCTTCGCTGAGCAGTCAATAAAACGCACACATCTTTATATTCTATGATTTTTTCCCCCAAGATCCACCTGGCATCAGCAATGATGTCTGAATTCTGACTGAACATCTGAGAGGTCCCTGTCCAAGGACTGTTGCAACAGTTGGGTCTTCTTTCTTTGGAATGGACGCAAAGGTGTCTCTCTTTTGGTCAACTGTACCAGTCAGTTGGCCAAGTAGCTGTCTTTTAAATTTCCAAGCATAGTTGAGTAAGTGCTTCCAATGCTTCATCAGCTTGTTGAAACATATGTTATTCCAGCAATGACTGATGTCTTCTTTTTGACTGATGCTTTCAGTGCACTTGAAGTTCTTCATTCGATACCTTTGGTTCTTGCTCATATAATGCTTCCTGGAATGACGGGATGTTGTCTGTTTCTTTTGTTACAGTGACTCTGTTTTCTTCTCACATTCTTTTGATGCTTTCTGAATCATTCAATATTTTTCTAGTCTTTCAATATTTTAACTTGAGGCTTGATATTTTTCCCTCAAGATCTTTATTTTTAAGGCACAATGGTGTACTCTTTCTTTTTGTTTTTTTAGGGGGTTTCAAATATGATTATAGCACTTACTTTGTATTGTTAAGGTTTCCTATGAAAATTTCAATTATTCTCTTTGACTTCATAATTTCTTTGATTTATCTTAGCTACTGTAGACTTAAGAACCAATTTCAGAATCTCTTTTGGCATCCACTTTGATATTTTATTTCTTTCCTGTCTTTTTAATGACTTTTTACTTTCTTCATGAATGATGTTCCTGTTGTCCTTCCAGAGCTCACCAAGTCTTCATCAATAGTATACAACGAATCAAATTTCTTCTGAAATATTCTGAAAATTCATGTGGGATATCTTCAAGGTCATATTTTGGCTCTCACGGATATGGTTTACTTTTTTCAGCTTTTCCCTTAGCTTAAATATGAGCAATTGACTGTTCCATAGTCATCCCATAGTCTGGTTTTCGATCCTGACATTGAGCTTCTCCATTGTCTCTTCACACAGAGGTAGTCAATCTGAATGCTGTGCATTACACATGAAGTGAAAAAAATCATTTGCTATGAACAAGTAATTGGTCTTGCATAATTCTATCATGCTATTTTCAATTCCTTTTCTATTTTCCAACTCCTGTCCCCTTTTCTTTGTTTCTAACTTTTTCATTCTGATCACCAATGCATCTTGATTGCATGCTTGATCAATTTCAGGATGAAATCATTGATAGAATTCTTAATTTTCTTCATCACTAGTTTTAGTGGTTGGTGCATACATTTGAATAATACTTGTATTGACTTGATAATCTTTTAGAGAGATAGATAGAATCATATTACAGACAAGATTGCATTTCAAGATTGATTATTTTGAAATGTCCTTTTGGTAATGAATGCAATGACACTCTTCTTAGTTATGTTTCTCTCAGAATAGTAAATTATGATTTTCTAGTTCAAAATAGCCAATTCCAGTCCACTTCAGCTCACTAATACCTAGTATGTTGATCTTTATGTCCACTTTTTGGCCATTTCATTTCTGTCCACTTCCAATTTTTCTTATTGCATATTTCACACATTTCAAGTTCCAATCATTGACCGTTTTTATAGCTGTTTCTCCTGGCCTTCAGTAGTAACCCATCAGGATTTACCAGCCTTTGACACCATGGCTGACTCCACTCCAAGAAAGTAGCTCCTCTTCAGTCATATTTTGAGTGTCCACTAAACCATTTGAGAAGTGGGGGGGGGGAGAAAATTGAAAAGGCTAAAAGATAGAAGGAGTAAGAGTAATATAGAATGTCAGAAATATGAGGCTTCATAGAAATTTTCATAAATATTTTGAAGATCTAAATTTTTCTTCAAATTTGCAGTGAAATTTCAGAATACATTTTATTTTGGGGTGGCATTACTGCCCCCCTGGTGGTGGGAGTAGGAGGCTCAGCCTTGCTCTTGGAGAGTGCTGCTGGATTTGAACCTCCAACCCAGTGAGCTGCAGTCCCACACACAATCACTACGCCACTGGGGCTCAGCCCCAGAATACATTTTAACATATAGAAGTCAATGAATGATTTATGTTAAATAGTTCAGAGATGCAGCTGAGTCCAAGCTTCTTTAGAACAAAAACAATAACTTTTTAAAAGAGTTTCTGTGCACAGGTGGAAAAGTTGTCCCATCTCATAGCAAGACTGGAACAGTACATTTTAATAAAGGAGTTTTGACAGACCCATTTTGAATTTCTGGATGATTGGATTTCTATTTATTGTTCCAAACTCACCACCAGTCAGTCAATTATGACTCATAAGTTTGGCAACCCTATATAATAGAGTGGAATTTCTTTCAGTTTCTGAGGCTGTAAACCTTTTTTGGAGCCAAAAGTATCATCTTTGTCTTGCACAGCAACTGGTGGGCTTGAATAGCTGACAGTGTGGTTTGTTGTCAAAAACACAATCTACTGTGACATAAGTGAGCAGATTTATTCATTTTTTTTGTGGTTACTCTGATATTTTTTCTTTTTCTCCCCTATCTTTAAAAGATTGTTATATCCGTACAGCTTCTTGATTTCCTATCCATGTGAATTTCAAGCAAAGCACAATCTGCTCCTGCTTTTTTTATTTTGAAACTGTTTACAGAGTGACATCTCTGGTTAAATGTCACTTACAAATGCACTACCCCAAAAAACCTTTTCCCCCTTACTTATGAGCATTTGTTTTTGAAGAGTATCTGAGTGATACCACCTGTGCTTAACCTCAGGTTGTTATCTGGTGTCATTGACTCCCTTCTTGTTTTGTAAGGTTGGTATAGTTTTTACAATTCTCCTTATTTCTTTAAGGTGTGAATGTGATATGTTCATCATTACATTTAAAAGACATTTTTCCTGCAGATGCGATTCCTGATGGGCATTTATTTCTATTTGGGGTTTTGCATATGTGATCCCATAGCGCATTTTGTATGGATTCTGGTGAGAAATAAAATGTTTAGTCTTACTAATATGTGATATTTTCTTTTTTTTTCTTTTTTTAATTTTATTTATTTTTTTGATATTTTATTTTTCAAAAGATGGTTCTAAAACTTGTTCTTTGTCTTTGATGTTGATCTTTTTGATTCTAACATGTTTCGGTGACTTTTTCTTTGGGTCAATATGATATAGAGTTCATTGAACTTTTTGGATGAAAATTTCCTCATTTTTTTATTGTATTGGGGAATATTCTGCCAATAATTCCTCAAAAATTCTCATTATACTGTTTTTCTTTTTTATTTTCCCTCCTTGGATTTCTATTACTTGTAAATTATTCATATTGATTTTTGATAGTGCCATACTTAACTCTTAGGCTTCCTTTATTCTTCCTCATTCTATTTTATAATTGTTCATCAAGCAAAATTGCAATATGAGAACTCTCCTCTATTTCACTGATTTTTGTTTCTTTTTCTACATTAAATAATTGATTTCTCATATTTTGTTAATTATTTTTTATTTCTAATTTTTGCTCTTAAATGGTTTCCCTTGTCTCTTTATTTTGTCTTTTGTTTTTATATTGGTCCACTGATTTTTCAAGGGTTTTGTCTGTGTTTTTCTTTTATCTTTTCAAGGATTTCTTATATATATAAGAAATGACATATAATATATATTATATATAAATATGTATAAATAATATATATTATATGTAAATGTCTTTTAAATTCATTATTGGCTTACACTCTGTCTACTTCAGGAAGGTCTCCAGCCCATTTTCTTTTTTCTTTTTAATAAATCATTTTTGAGGGGGCTCATACATCGCTTATCACAATCCATTCATACATACATACATTGTACCAACAGCCATCAGCAGTCTCAAAACATTTGCTTTTTCACTGCAGCTCCTGACATCAGCTTTCCATCTTGACCCCTCCCTCCTTGCTGCCCTTTCCTTCACGAACCCTTGATAATTTATACATTATTATTATTTTGTCATATCTTACACCACCCAACATCTCCCCTCACCCATTCCTCTGCTGTCCAACCTCCAGATAGAGGGTTATGTGTAGATCCGTGCAATCAACACCCGTTCTCTATCCACCTTTCCTCCACCCATCCGGTATCTCCCCTCTCATTTCTGGTCCTGAGGGGTTCATCTGTCATGGATTCTCTGTATTTCCAGTTCCCAGTGTATTTCTGTACCAGTGTACTTCTTCCAGTCTTTCTGGAATTGTAATTCTACCCCATTTCCTTGTTTGTTTCTTAAAGCCATTTTATCTTATTTCTCCCTATTGTATGTTGTCTTAGCAATTAATATGATTACTTAGGTATAGAGATATATTCTTTACTGATTGCATGAGCTTATTTTGCACTGATTTGTTTTATTTTCTTTTTAAGTATTGCAATCTTATTCTTCTCTTTCTTTTTTAGAAAGTCTTCTTTCCTTTGCATTATTTTAATCATTTTTGCCATATATCTTCTATTTTTTAAGTCTATTGTGTATTACGTGAAGGTTTAGAGCAGAGTCTCTGTCTCACATTCAACAATTCATACACATTTTGTTTCAACTCATACATTGCAATTTTCTCAATGTGCCACCATATATTCTATTTTCTTCCTGAGTTTGCTAACTTTGTTTCTCTTTCTTGTTGATTAAATGCTGCAGGTTTTAAATTTTTAAACAATTTTATTGGTACATGAAGTCCACATATTATATAATTAAATAGTTCAATCATATTAAGAAGAGTTGTGCAATCATTGCCACAATCAATATAAGAACATTCTTTTCTTTCTGGTGCTCATTGTAATTATCACACACACCCCACCTACCTTGCAAAACCCTCAAGAAACCATTAATACAGTTATGGCCATTATGGATTTGCATGTCCTGGGTGTCAAATAAATAAAAGCAAAGGAAACATACAAAACAATAGAAGCAGCAACAAAAAACAATAATAAAGTAAATAGAGAGAAACTTCAATTATAAATAAGAAAACATTTAAAAGTAGAACAAACTTTAAATGGTGAAAAGGGAATTCAAATGATAAGGTGTTAAATTTTTAATGTCACTGCATCTGAAATTATCCCCTTTCAGATGCACTCTGAATGATAACATGTTCACCTCCCTGGTCTATGGTCAGAAGGATTCACTGGAGGTTAGATCCACATTCCCTTCACTCTTTTTTTAAACAGAAACAATTTTAAAATCTGCCAAAATTGACTTTATGATGCCTTCTCTTTGATAACAAGGTTATTCACAGTCCTTAAAGTGCTGCACATTTAATTTAAATGTTTAATTATTCTATCAGAGTGTTCAGTTCCCAACTTTAAGAGTAACTTTAAGAGGAGTGAATTTGGAGGCCCCCCTAGCCTCTATCTATCAGTAAATCTGATCTCTTAGCATTTCGAATTTTTTTCTAGATGTGTGTGTGTTTGTGTGTGTGTGTGCGTGTGTGGTGTGCTTTCAGAGCAGTTGGTTGGGGTTGTTGGATTGTTGTTCTGGTCTCAGGTTGTACATATTTTATCTTTTGGAACAAAGGAAATGTAATTAAGCAGTCTATCTGTCAATCCCTAATACGATGATGGAGTATGTTTTGCAATGATGCTGAAAGCTTTGCCACGGGTATATCAAATACCATTAAGGTCCCTCATGGTAGATGGATTTCAGGAAAGCATCAGAATAAGGTAGACTAGAAAGAAATACCTAGAAATCCACTTTCAAAAATTAGCTAATAGGATCTCTAAATATCACAATTGGATATTGTCTGATACACCAAAATTTACTGCCAGCAAGTCGATTCCATCTCATAACAGCTCGCTAGACAGGATAGAACTTTTTCTTTGAGTTCCTGAGACTTTAAGTCTTTAGCAGAGTAGACAGCCTTATCTTTAGCTTCTGATTGGTGGGTTTGAATAATCACGTGGTTAGCAACTCAGAGCCTCATCTTCGATGCCACCACATCTCCTTGTTGTCGGATGAAGTGCTGGATAATAAACCCCTTTGGTCCAAGGCATTATTGCACAGTAGCTGTACCTACGAACTATAGCATTCATTGAGAATAGCAAACACTCACTCAATGTTTGTGGATGTGGCACAAACTGGGCAACATGTCATTCTACTATATATGGTCACAATGATTTGGATTTACTTTCATGGCTATTAACAATAAGAACAAAGTAGCTGCACTACAGCTAAATAATATAAGGTAGCTTCAAAAACTGCATGGAAAAATGGAATTAAAAATAATGAAATTTTTGAAGCCCTCATGTATCTTTTGGATGGCCAAGAAGCTTTATGTCAAATGGTAAAAGTACTGTAACACACAAATCTGGACTCATGATATGCTTCAATCAATAATACAACTCACCTTTGCTTTGAGCATGTCATGACAAAGATGACATGGACTATCTAATGTTCAATAATTTGACTGTTGATTTTCTCAACTTACAGAGGTTATTTACATTCATTTTCATTCTTTTTGCAACTTATTTGCCCTATAAATTCCACTGGCACTTCAGAGGTCACTTTCAAGTGAGACATTCTGATGCTTCTGGGAAATAACCATTCCCTTTCTTGTATTTCAACCAAATGAAGGTTCTTGATGGGTGTCTAACAAAGCAACGCCTCTCTCCTTTCTTCCATGCATTTACTTACCATGGCAACATCAGCAAGCAGTCAAAGAAAGGATTTTCTAAAAATGGAATTTCACTGAAATTAACATCAAGTTGGTTACTTAGATCACAATTCCAGTGTTTCTGCATATTTATTTTCTACAGTTCTTTAGGCTACTTAATTAACTTTTTTGAATCACTTTATTAGGGGCTTGTCCAACTCCTATCACAATCCATACATCCATCCACCGCGTGAAGCTCACCCGCACATCTGCTGTCACCACCATTCTCAAAACACTCTCCTTGAGTCCTTGGTAGTGGCTTCTCATATTTCTCCTCCTTCCCTCATGAGCCCTTTATAAATTGTTATTATTTTTCATGTTGCACACTGACCAATGTCTCCCTTCACTCACTTTTCTGTTGTCCACCCCTCCCCCTCCCCCCCCCGGGAGTAGGTTGTAGGTAGATCATTGTGATCGGTTCCTCCTATCTTCCCCCCGCTTTCTCCTTCCCTTCCTGGTATGGCTACTCTTGATATTTGTGATGAGGGGTTTAATCTGTCCTGAATTCCCTATGTTTCCAGCTCTTATCTGTACAAGTGCACATGTTCTGGTCTAACCAGATTTGTAAGGGAGAATTGGGGTCATAATAATGGGGCGGGATGAAACATTAAAGAACTAGAGGAAAGCTCTATGTTTCATTGGTGTTGTAATCTGTTTTCACTAGCTAAAACAAATATGAGGAGAATTTTCACTTTTACCCAACGTTGTTTCTTTCCTACTGAAAAATAAAACCAATGGTCGCCTTTCATTATGCAGCAAGCTATTAAAAGAGACTGCATGTCCCCTGCTAGTGAGAGTGGGGTCAATGAGCTACTTTCCCAGGCACTGCAGGCCTTATTTTACTCTCTAGATACCGTAGCTTTGAACTATGCTATAGACAGTATATGTTGTATTGCTTCATGATTTTTGAATTATTAATATGATTAGATAGCTTATTTGGCAACTCTAGGAGTGATAAAAATCTCTATATAAATTAATGATAATTCCATATTTGCTTTATACCATTTTCACTTAAAAGTTTTCATATAAGAAATCTCCTTTTAGATCATAAGATAAGTAAATTTGTATTCCTTTCATTTCCTTATTACAATAATAATTTCTCCCACAGAAATAAAGAACTACAGACTGATATATTTAATGAACAGAGGCACAAAAATCTTTAATAAAATATTGGTCAATAGAACACAAAAGTATATAAAACATATCATCCACCATTATCTGGTGGGATTCATTCGAGGGATGCAAGGATGGTTTAACTTCCAAAAATCTATCAATATTATTCACTACATGGATAAGAAAAAGAGTAAAAATCACATGATAATACCAATAGACACACAAAAAAAAAGCATCTAAAATCCATTCCTAATAAAGACATTCAAGAAAATAGGAAGGGAGCAAAAATTCCTCAAGTTACAAGCTTTCTACGAAAGGCCAGCAGCTAACAACAAGTTAACAGAGAAAAGACTAAAATAATACTACTGAGAAAGGTGACCAGACAAGGATTCCTCTTATCCTCACTTCTATTGAACATCATGCTAGAGACCTTAGCTAACAATATAAGACAGCAAAATAACATTAAAGTACCCAACGGGGAGAGGAGGAGATGAAAGCTATTTTCAGATTCCATTCTATATATTGACAATCCCAAACATTCAATAACAGGATGACTGATCATGATGAAGAATAGAGAAGAGTGGCAGGATCCAAGATTAGCAAACAGAATTGTATTGGTTTGTTATATACATCAGAGAAGACCAAGGAAGAGAAAAATCAAGATAGCAGTACCCGTCACAATAGCCAAGAACAAATTGAAATATCCAAGGATATATAAAACCAAAAAAACCCCAGAAGACTTATACAAGGAACACTAAAGGACCTACTACAGGAAACCAAAAGTGACCCTCACCAATGGAAGAATAGTTCTTGTTCGTGGATCAGAAGACTCAATATAGTCAAGATGCAATCTTACCCTAGGTATTATGTAAGTTTAACATGATCCCACTTCAAATACCAACACCCTTTTTCAAAGAATTAAAAAAACCTGACCATTAATTTCAGATGAAGAGAGAAGAAGCCCAGAATTAACAGAGAATTCCTCAAAAAGAAGGACAAAGTTGGAGTCTCATCTTACCCGACGTTAACATCCACTACACAGCCACCATGATAAAAACAGTATGGTACTGGAATGATGACAGATACCCAGAACAATGGAAGAGAACAGAAAACCCAGAAATAAAACCATCCCCATATAGACAACTGCTCTTTGGCAAGAACCCAAATACCACCAAGTGGGAGGCGATGCCCTCTTTAACAAGTGAAGCTGGAAACAATGAATATCCAACTGTAGCTTACCCCACGAGATGCACAAGAACAAATTCAAGGTGGATCACAGACCTTGAAGTAAAACCCCAAACTATCAGGACCATCAACGAAGGAATCAGGACAACCAGAAGACTCTTGACTCAGGGAATACATAGACAAACTTCTATAGAGGAGAGTATACACACAGCTGAACCTCAAATCAACAAGTGAACATACTAAAGATAAAATGCCTGTGTACTTGAAAGACATTAGTAAGAGCGTAATAAGTGAACCCACAGACTGAGAGGGGATGTTTAGCAATGTCACAACAAATAGAGGAGTCATTACAAAAATCTACCATAATCTCCTAGCCTGCAAAAAGAGGAAAACCATTAACCTCCTGAGAAGTGGGGGAAAGAGCTGAAAAGGAGTTTCACCAGGGCAGAGACCCGAATGGCCAATTAACATATGAGAAAATACTTCCAACCATTAGCCATCAGAGAAATGCAAATTAAAATGACCATGAGATACCCTATTACACCCTTGAGGATAGCTCAAATCAGAGAGCACCAAATGTTGGAGGATATGTGGCAAAATAGGGACTCTCTCCCACTTCTTGATCATGTGGACATATATAGCCTCTGTGGAAAGAGATCTGGTGATATTTAAAGCAAATGGAAATTGAGCTACCTTATGACAAAGCTATCCCTCTACAGGGTATATGCCCAGAAAAGATAAGAAATAAACCATTACCAGTCAATGTTTATTGTGCTCTGATGTTTATTGAGGTACAATTCACTATTGCAAAAAATTGAAAACAGCCTCAATTTCCATCAATAAGGAGTGCATTAGTAAACTCTGACACATACACACAGTGGAGTACTATGCATTACTAAAAAGCACTGATGATCAGTGAAGCACATCTTTGGAAGAGTTAAATTGCACTAAGCAGGGTTAGTCACTCACAAAAGGACAAGTACAACATGAGTCCCCTGCGGTAAGTATAATCAACACTGTAGGTATAGAAGAAAAGCCACTTATCTCACATGACAGGGTGGAGTGTAGGCAACCAGGTGGGAGTCAGACCAAAGCCAAGGGGTGCATGTTATTCCAAAAGAAAAAAAGGGGAAAAGGCAGGAGGGGGGAGGAAGAAAAGGGGGGAAAGGGAGACCAGGGTATGAGGGGAGCAGGTCACTAACCCACCCAGGAGGAAAGTATTGGTTATGTCTCTACAGAATTGGGAGTGTGTATGCAGACCCCACTATGGAAAACAAAACTTTGAGGGCAAGTAAACTGCATGGATTAACGCATGAAAAGAGTGGGCTACAGGGTGGGTCATAATCAGAGCAATACCGTCCCTAGGGGACAACACCAAACCTTCAGGATGGGGAGAGGGGACAGCATGGCATACCCACCCAGAAACAAACTAAGAAGGAAAATGAGAGACAGTCTAGACTAGGCTGCTCACATTTTTCAGCATATAAGCTATTTATAAAATGGTCAAGTCAAAATGATCTACCAACTACAAAAATGCAAAACATAAATTTATTTATTTATTACACTTAACCATAAATGCATTGCAAATTTGTTATATGTACAATTTGTTTATGTACCTTGCATAACAACGTGAGTCCATATTGCACAACACAACACAATTAACTATGTACATTTGTTGTCAATACCTGCGTTTACTCATGACTTGTACTGAATGAAATGAGCTGGGGATGCATAGTTCCAACCGTAGCTGCTGACAGCCAGCCTCCAGCACACTTCCAAATGATCATCAGTCACAGTGGAATGGTACTTGGACTTAATGATCTTGATGTGGGAAAAGGCTGAATCACATAAATAAGGAGAGCAGATTAATGCAGTCAAGGAGGTAGCACATGTTCTCATGTTTGGGTACTTTCCCTCTGTAAGTAAGCTCCAGAATGGTTCATACTCTCTGGACTTCAGGTGAATATTGGCTTGTTGTGCTGTCCGTACAGTCCTCTCTATGCCTTAGCAGCTCTGTACAGGGATGTTATCCTCCAGGCTTGAGGTGCCCACATGGGGTCTAGACCAGGGGTGCTCAATACATCAATTATGATCTACTGGTCAATTGCAAATGTAGTTTGGGTAGACCACATAGTATTAGAAACTAACATAAGCCTATCATAAATTCTGACACTTAACTGATGTACAGCACAGCCAATCAGGTGTAATCTTAGGTGTCAATCCATGTGCAAACAACTGCACTAAGTGCAGCAAAACTGAAAAGTTAAATTATCACCAATTTTTCTACCTTTTTTTCCTCTTAAATATAAGAAAGGGTATTAAAATGAGTGGGGGAGATGGACCAAGGAAGAAGACAAAAATGTATCACTTTCATTTCGAATAGGGAGATAGTCACAAAAGTCAGCAGACAGACCTGGAATTATGGGGTTTTTTTCCTCTCTTTATTCAACCTTTCGATTCCTTTTCCTTTGATCTCCGTTATTGTTGGTTTACTTTTCAAAAGGTAAATGAGCCTTTCTTCTGATGCTCCTCTGAATGAGTGATACTTCTCATTTTTCTGTTAGCAGCCTGGTAAGTTCACTGCTTGTCCATTCCCTATGTCCCTAGGCCGGGCCTTCTCTGCCATAGTCTATGATATAATGATGTATGATGTGATTGTACTGCATTGCATAGAGTTGAAATATTTTAAAATATTTTAAAATTACCCAAATTTGACATGGTTCATTTTTTAAAATGATTTTCAGACATATAGTTTGGAGAAGAGGATTGGAAAGGATTCTCTGAAGCAGAAGATGGCAGGCAGTGTAAATCTCAGATTTGGATGATTCAGTGGTTTGACCAAAGTGGCAGAAAAGTCATATAATTAAAAGCTGTAAAGGGAAGCCTGTTGGAAGATGAAGTCAGAAGACAATTTGGAATTACTTTGCAGACATTTGGTTATACAGCAAAATCAGATTGTATCAGAAAACTTATTTTGCAACATTCTGCCAAATTTCAAATGCCAATGAGTCTTGGCAGACTTCTTGATAATCCAGGCTCACTGCTCTCAATCATTTTCCAGACTCTGAGCTTTGTGATGTTGCGTGCAACACTGCTGAAAGGAAGCAAACTGCTCATATGCCATCCTTTTTTAGAAAATGTCAGCAAGCAGCATGCTTTGAATTCTATTATGGGAAAATTCTTGTGCATAATGCCTTTCTTTTCAGTCTAGTTCTGTGTCACTTTTTAGCTGCATGTTTAGAACCTGGTACTAAAACGAAAGTTTCTTTTATATTCCTTTTCAGAAGAGAATAATTAAACTATACAAAATTTTGTGTCATATTAATATAAATGTTTACATTTACATAGATAAATATTTTATGAAAACTTATATCTTGTCATCAATAGACTGAAGCCTATGATGAATAACGTGCATTAAGGTCTTTCCTAAATTTCTTGTTGATGATAAAGTGAAGGTAAGTTATCTAGTCCATGGAAGATCTTCATGTAGATAAAGCTTATGATTCCATATAAAGGGCTAGTCTAAATAATGTGCAAATTATAATCAAAATTTTTAAAATTTAAACAACAATTTTAAAGTTAATTTAAAGTAAAATAGGAACCCCAAATCAACTCTAAGCAATATGATCTCTGTTCTTATTAAGTATACTAATCCTTCAAACTAGGCATGATACCAGGTGAACCGACACCCTTCACTAAAAGCTACTTTTCAAATGAAGCAAAGCAAGATCTTTTTGAGTGTTACTGATTCCATTTTGGGGAGCTGGGAAGAATTAAGCTAAGTTCTTATCAATTCGAAGCCTAACTTATATTGCCAGTAAGCAAGGATGTTTCTTGTAAATGGCAGAGTTAACTTTTCATGAACAAAAAAGAGCTTATCAAAGAGCAAAAATCATATTGTGTACCTACTCTCTAGACACGATCATGATCACGACCACAAATGGGTGCAGAGGTAAATATGGTGGAGAAAGCTGATGGAGGCCGACTACAAAAAGATAAAGTGCCTGGGGTCTTACAGGCTTGAAGGTACACAAGTGGCCATCTGGCACAGAGGCAGAAAAGCCTACATGGAAGAAGCGCGCCAGCTTATATAATGATCAGATGACTGAAGGGAGTACATATCAAGTATCAAGTAACAAAAATCACATCATTGTAAACGAGGGGGGGGGACCCAAAGTCCATTTGTGGCCAATTGGACATCCCCCTACAGAAGGGTAGTGGGGAAGAGACCAGCCAGTTAGGGTGCTGTGTGGCGACGATGAAACCTACAACTTTGCTCCAGTTCTTATAAGCTTCCTCCCCTCAACTATCACGATCCCAATTCTACCTTACCAATCCAGTTGGACTGGAAGAGGAACACTTGGACAGATGGGAACTAGAAATACAGGGAATCCAGAATGGATGAACCCCTCAGCACCAGTGGTGAGAATGGAGATACTGGGAGGGTGAAGGAAAGGTAGGGTAGAAAGGGGGAGCCAATTGTAAGGATCTACATATAACCTCCTATCTGGAGGATAGACAGCAGAGGGGTTGGTGAAAGGAGATGGTGGACAGTATAAGATATGACAAAATAACAATAATTTATAAATTATCAAGGGTTCATGAGGGAGGGGGAAGTGGGGAGGGAGGGGGAAAAGATGAGGAGCTGATGTCAAGGGCTCAAGCAGAGAGCAAATGCTTTGAGAAGGATGATGACAGCAGGAGTATGAAGGTACCTGACACCATGTATATATGTATGGATTGTGATAAGTGTTGTATGTGCCTCCAAAAAAAATGATCTATTAAAAAATAAAGAAAGTCAGCTTAAAGATGTTACTAATAGTTAAGATGCAGGTACTTTCACATCAGCCAATATATATTTAATTATAGCAAGTCAACAAAGATTTAAAGATAATATTAAAGTACACAAAAAGACACTAAAATTAAAGAAAATAGTATAGGACATGTATTTCATGAACTTCAATTGGATGATGTAGGCATTTTGAATATATGAGCATTTTTTGAAAACTATGAGGATAGATGAAAAAAGGGTAGCTGCGAGGACGTATGAACGGGCTTAACCCAAACGAAATGTCTTTAAACTTAAAATGCACGCAAACACACACACGGTAGTTTCCAAGGGGTTCTTCTGGGTCAGTTAAGTTAAAAACATAGAGGTCAGCTTACAAGGTTGTGGTGACATTTTTTTAATTCCAAAGGGGTAATCTTAATAGAACTTTTCAATGGTCATAAGACAACCATCAGAGCTCATTATGGAGTCTTAAGATAACTGAAAATTCAGGAGAAAGTGATGCTGAAAATTTTTTTTTCACTTGCAACAAATCACCTGCTCATTATTCGCTGGAAAAGAACTTCCCTACCTCAATAGTGTTGAGAAACCTTACCCAATCTGCCCTCCAGCCCTGATCTTGTCCCGGTAGACTTCTTTTTGTTTCCAAACTCAAAAAATATTCAAAGGGCACACAATATTGAATCGCTAGAAAATAACAAAATTTCTGTTTTTATATATCTGAATCAAAAAGGAAAGAACTCTTTGTGAAAAGAATAGAGAGTGAAGGCATCTCCTTTTCAGACATTATATTATTGCTAGGTGTCATCAAGTTGGTTCCAATCCATAAAGAGCTTCTGCTCCTGAGATCGAAACACTGTCCATTCCCGTGCCAACCTCCTGCTTCTTTTTATATTTGAATCCATTATCCACGGTCATCATGTCAAGTCTTATTATTGAAGGTCTTCCTCTTTTCCACTGATCTTCTAGTTCACCTAGCATTTTGTCCTTTTTCAGTGACTTGATAAATATTTAAAGTATGTGAAATGGACCATCCTTGCTTCTAAGAAACATTCTGGCTGTGTTTCTTCCAAGACAGATCTGTTTTGCAGTACATATTCCTTCAATACTCTTCACTAACACCATGATTCAAAAGCACCAATTTATCTTGGGTTTTCCTTACCCAATGTCCAATTTTCATATACATGGGAAAGCACGCCTTGCTTCTCCAAGTGACATCCTGGCTCTTCAGCACTTGCAGGGAGTCTTGTGCAGCAGAGTGACTCAATGCAAGGTGTCCTTTCAGGCTTCCGTGAACATGGCTTGTGAATCCAAGCAAGACAAAATTCCTGACAACTGTGATCTTGTCTCTGTTTTTTATGATGTTTCTATAGGTTCATTTGTGATGATTTTTGTTTCCTTGACATCGAGTTGGAATTCGTATTAAAATCTAAAATGAAATCTTTGCTCTTCAAGAGAAAATGCTTCAAGTTATCTTCATTTTCAGCGAGCAAGGTTATGTGTTTATACGAAGGGGTAACCTCCAAACCATATTTTTTCCCCAAGCTGTGTATTTAATTTTTCCCCAAATTATCCTCATCAAAGTACTCTCCATTACACTTCGTACATTTGTCAAATCTGTGATTCCATCCTTGGAAACATTTTTCGAACTCATCTGTTTGGATGGCTCTTTTTTTTTTTCTTCACCTCTTCTCAGTCATCAAATCACTCTTCTTTCATGTCCCTCTGCATTCGTGGAAACAAAAAGTTGCACAGAGCAAGGTCAGGGGAGCATGAGGCAAGAGAGGCATGCTGGTTTTGCCAAAACCTGCCTCACTGAGATGCTACATGAGGAGGTGCATTGTGTGGTGGCAAAACCAGTCCTCCGCCACAACTCATGCCTTCGGTCACATACTGTTATACAATCTTTTGAGAACCTTTAAATAGAAAGCCTGATTAACAGTCTGACCTGGTGAAATGAATTCTAAATGCACTATCTACTTCCCATCAATGAAGCTATTTTCCATTTCGCTTTTTGTCTGTGATAGAGGGGGGAGCATCCCCTTGTAAGACTTCCTACCATTTTGAGGACATCCTCTTCCTATGTAGTCCAGCTTCTCCATTTGTATTCTCAGAATACAGATCTATGAAGTACAGTTAGAGAATATAACCCTATCACACATCGTTCCTGTAGCTTTCTCTTGTTTTGGGACTAGTTTGTCAATTTATGGAGCCTTGTTTTCCATTAAGAACATCTTGCAATTGGATTTCTTCCTTTGTATCATAGGTTCTTGATCATATATGACCTATTGAAATGGTTGGATGTCAGCTAGTTCTTTTTGGCACAGCGATTCTGTGTATTCCTTTCATTTTCTTTAATGCTTATTGTATCATTCAATATTTTCCTATAGTGTCTTTCAATGTTACAAGCATTGATGCAGGAAGAGCTTCCTTCCCATAATAGAATAAACCATAATCATGAAGGTGGAACAAAACCTTCAATTGATGGTGCCATATGACTCAAAATGAGAAGAAAAAACTGCAAATATTTATTACTTGAAATGTACCCAGTATGAATATATAGGAAAATTGGAAGTCATCAAGAATGGAATTAAGCATAAATGTCAAGAACATAGTTATCAATGTGCTGAAATGAACTGATGTTGGCAATTTTTAATCAACTAGACCTATGGTTTACTATGTTGGTAATGCCAAATTCAAGATAAGAGTATAAATTTTACTTTGGAGATTTTTATTAATAGAAGAGGTTTACACGAAGCCAACTAACAGTGTAGAAACATTTGTTCTTTATACTGTTTCATTAATTAAAGTGGCTAAAGTAATAAGTTGAGAACAATATAGAAACAGATTGCAACATATTTCTTCTTAAGCAGTACAGTAGTGGAACATATATGGAGCTATTGCTGAAAATTAACCAAGTACATATTATGGTAAATTACTTAGTATGGGGGAAATACTATCTATACAACTAGATGAAAGGATACATGTTTTTATGTTATGGTGTGTGGTCTTCAGCAGAAAATGAATCATTTAGATAGTTCAAGAAAACCCCTTGCGTGAGTCACTGGGCTGGGGGTGGTGGGGTGGTGGTGAAGAAGTTCCAGAAAAGTTCTAAGAAGAATCCCTTTAATGCAAGTGACTTTGAGTAACAACAAAATATATAAGTGTAATCACTAATGAAGCAGTTTTGTTGACAATGATAATTTTTATAGGACATCAGGGTAAGATTATAGTTCAAGTACACTCATGATATTTATCTGCTGAATTAATCATAGACGAGATATGGCACAGAAGCTGAAAACAGGATGCACAGAGTTCTAAAGCTAACCTTTATAACTACATAGTTAGATTTTTAAAATGTAACCTTTCAAATGTGGTAGAATATTTATAATATTTTTAATATAGTAGGCTGTAGTCATTATATGTTTTCAGCAGAAAATTAAATTTATTTCATGTCAAAACCTCCACAAGATATTGCTGCCCTTACCAAACAAAAAATATATTCAAATTTGTAGGCATTTTCTACTTTAAGTTAGTGGTTTGGATTATAGCACTAAACACATATCTTTGAAATGTTAAATGCATTTGATCTCTCTCCTTAAGCTGAATTTTAGCAGATAAGTATAAAATGTTTCTGCTTTTAAGATAAACCCATGCAATAAAAAAAATTTTTGAAAACAGATATCTAGAAGCATTTCCTTCAGTATATTGATTGCTGAAAGTAAAAGTATGCTCTCTATTTAAATATTTTTGACTGAAAGCAAAGCAGGAAGCCTTTCACGCCCCCCCTCCCAATTTCAAATGCTATTGTACAACTTTGGCAATCAAAACTGTGTGCTGTTATTATGATATATGTGTCCCAATGAATTAAAACAGAGATTTCAGAAATTCAACTAAATACCAAAGTCATCTGAAGTTCGATAAAGAACTAAAACACATTAAGTAGGGAAGAGATCACCTCTTCAATAAGCAGTGCTGGAAAAATTGTAAAAACAATGAAGGAGGACTCATGCTTCATACTATGTACAAAAATGAACTCCAGATATAAACCCTAGAACCACAAGAATATTAATGAAAAAGTAGGTATGAATTTAAGGGTCCTAAAATAAGACATAAATACACAACCACAGGTCATAAATAACATTTACATGACAGAAGACAAAATAGAGCACTGGGAATGTGCTCTATTCAACAACTGGGGCTGGAAAAAGATTGAATCTA
>PVJH01014602.1:0-56348 GCA_004026705.1 Nesogale talazaci | reverse complement strand
GTACAGTCACCGAGGTAGAGATAGAGGTACAGTCACAGAGGTAGTGTTAGGGATACAGTCACAGAGGTAGAGTTAGAGGTACAGTCACAGAGGGCGAGAGATGTACAGCCACCAGGGTAAAGAGAGAGTGTAGTTCCTGAGTTAAGAGAGAGAAGAGGTTCCAGGGTGTGAGCCATCCTGAAAGACCCAACAGCACGAGTGGAAGAGAGAGACGCGGTGAGGGATGGTTCTTGGTGACAGATCCATACTGCAGGCTGCCTGTAAGTGGGGAGTGAATTATTCTGGCATCAAGGAAGCCTACCAGTTCCCGCTCTATTTGGAAATACCCACAGTTCTGGTGCGGGCCAGGAGGGCTGAGTGGGCTCTGGGGGAGGGGCGTGGGCGTGCAGTGCTCCCACTGCAAAGGGGCATGAGGCACCATGGTCATCCCCCATTGTGGCAGTCACTGATCTGTGTCAATTTCATGATCGGAAGTCTAGGGGTGGAGTCCAGCCTGTCAATCTGGAGATAGCCAATGAGACCTCTGTGTGGGTGTGGCTTTCTCCTGAGACTTCTGGGAAATCTGGCCTTATTTCCCCCGTGGAGATGAGAGACTTACGTACGGCTCAGTCCCTTGGAGATGCTCTACTGACAAGACACAGGGCTGACTCCCTGTGAGACATCCCAGAGAAGAAGTCACATGGGCTTCCCCTGATGGAACCAGATGTCAGAAGCTGGAAAAGCCACGTAGAGACACTTGCCAGCCCTGAGATGCTTGAGAAACCACAGACAGGCCCCTGTCAGCGCTGAGATGCTTCTACCACCACTGGATACGCAAGACTCTGCACCCACTGACCTGTGATTGCCCTGGTGTCATTGCATGTGCTTTATAAGTCTAAAGAGGACTTTAATATTGGACTTATGACCTTGGACTGAACTGGGGTGGGGTGTTCACTTAATGTACAGTTGCTCTTGTATATAAACCTCTTTCTTATATATGCATTCGTGTTTCTGGATTTGTTCCTCTAGTCTACCCAGACTCACACACCCGTCCGTCTGCCTGGAGCTTTCCTGAAGGCAACCACAGGGCGGAGGAAGTGGTGGGTTCTTTCAGAAGGTGTCTCTTCTGTCTGAAGTCAGAGTTCATCCCTGGGGACGCTGGTGGAGCGGGGGTTGAACACTCAGCCGCAGACGGGGAGGCTGCAGGTTCAAGTTTGTCAGCCGCTCAGTGGGATCCAGACCTGGTGTCTGTTCCCCTCAGGATGGTCTCCTGGGACCCCCTTGATGGTCAGTGACTGCGTTACGAGCAGCAGACATGGGAAGCTCTCCAGCAGGAACGCGCTGCTTGCCTTGATTCCAGAAGAATTTGTCCCCTAGGTCTGGGCAGCCTGGAAGGTGCATCTGTCTCCCAGAACCATCCCTTCACCACATCTCTCTGTTCCGTCCAGGAGGCTGTGGGCATTCCGCGGCGTTGCCCTAATCAATGAATGCCATTCAAGCGGCCGGCTCTGGGGGTTTACCTGGCAGAGAGCAGGCCGGCCCCTGAGGCTGGTTCCGGCAGGAGCCGCGGGGGCATTCGGAGTTTGACCAGGCGGGTGCACGGGAGGTCACAATCAGTGTAATCGGTGCCTCGTGTGAGCACGCACGGTAGTCCACATGCCCGTCTCTCGGCAGAGGGATCAGCCGGAACCCGAGCCGGAAGCAGCCGCCCTGCCACGTCACCCATGCATGGAGGCGACATTCCCAGAGTGCAGTGGGCGGCCAGGAGCTTCCGGGGGCCAGGGTGGGGCACCGTGTCTCTGGGGCACATGTGTCCAAAGCCACTAAAACCACCGTCATCGATTGATTCCACCTCCTGTGGGTTTCGGAGTTTGTGACTTAGGAGAGCGGAAAGCCTCATCTTTCTTCTGAGGACTGTCTGGGGGGGTTGAACCAGCGACCTTGGGCTGAGCAGCCCAGAGCCTACGCTGTGGAGCACCCAGGGTCACAGACAACCAAAAGTGAAAGCTGAAAAGGGACATGGGGCCAACCCTGACTCAGCGTGACCTTGGGAGAGGAGGGGCGCTGTCCCGTGGGCCCTGAAACCGTGACTCTGCATGGAGCAGGCAGACTCGGACTCCTCTCTCCCGGGAGCCGCTGGCAGCTCAGCCTGTGACCATGGAGGCTACAGGGCTTCTACACAAGCAGCTTCCTCCAGGAGCGGCACGTGCCACACGGCCTGCTCCTTCCACACCACCCGACTGGGGGGCTATGGGAAGGGGCCATTCCCTGCTCTCGGTGCTTGCTGTGGCCGAGAGATCCCCTGCTCCCGCTCTCAGATGGCGGTACACCTACCTCTCGGAGCACCGGGTCGCTGATGCTGTCCAGGGTCACGGAGCCCTCGTAGGTCAGGGAGTGGAAGACGTTCAGGGCCCGCACGGCCTCCGGGCCCCGCTGCTTGTAGCCGAAGATGAGGTCCATCCACTGGTGCAGCTGGCAGGACACGAACTCGCTCTCTAGAGCCTGCGGGGGGGACAAGCCGGAGGTGCACCTGAGTGGCTGCACCGTCTACCGGCCATCGCTGCTTGAGCGTCCTGAACAGGAATGATTCCCACCTGGTCCCCAGGGGTGGAGGTGGGGCCCAGCACTCAGGGAACAGTGCTGTGGTGCTGGGGGAGGGGTGCGGCGGGGCTGCTAATCACAAGGGCACTGGTTCAAACCACCAGCCACGTGGAAGGAGAACGAGGCGGGGGCCTCGGTGACCCGGTGCAGTTGCTGTGAGTCAGCGTGTGCTCGCTGCTGGTGGTGGGTTTGCTGCACATCAGATTGCACGCCTTTTCCGCTCTGTTTCTCTGGGGCTTGTTCCCAGGGAGCCCCTGTGGGGGCATCAGGGGGTCCCGACTCATGGTAGCCCTGCCTGCAACAGCACCAGCACCTCCCACATGCCCTGCGGCCTCTGTCTCAGCCTGCCCTGTTGAGGTCCCTCCTCTTTTTCTCTGCCCTCCCCTTCTGCCCAGTGTGACGTCCTTCTCCAGGGGCTGGTCTCTGCTGACAGCTGTCCAGTGTTGGGGGACAGTGTCTCGCCTGCCTTGTCTCTGAGTGGCACCTTGGCGCATGTCTTGGTTCTTACTGTCAGTATTCTGGGCCAGCGGCACTGTTCAAATGCACCCGCTCTTCCTTGATTTCTTGAGGCAGTGTCCACCTGTCACAGGCGCGCAGGCCTGTGCACACCGGCATCCTCAGAGGCCTCCCCCTCCTGGCCGCCATCCCTTGAAAGAGGTCTCGAGCAGCAGAGCAGCCCAGGGCAGGGCTCCCCGAGAAGCCCTCTCTTGACGGCTGCTGCCCTGAGCGCGGCTCGGGGATCCTTGACCGGCCCATCCTCTCTGCCTAGCGCATGCTGTTGCCGGTGCAGCTGTGAAGACCCTGGCCTCCTCCCATCAGGCTGTAACGCCGAGAGCTGCAAACCTTGAGCTTCGTCAGCGAGTGCTTCAGGTCCTCTTCTCTCAGCAGGGGAGGTCCAGTTGTCTGCGTGCAGCCACCCCCGTCCCGTGCTGCATGCTTCTGCCCCACCCCGACCCGCGCTGCACACCTCTCAGAGGGTCCAGCTTCTTGCACGGTCTGCTTGGCTTGCAGACCGACCGGGCTTGGTGCGAGGACAGAATCCGGCCGCACACCTTTCCTGACGGCAAACCCGGCAGTCTTGCTGGTTCCTTCCTCACGGCTGACTGCCTCTGAATACACGGACAGGTCCACACAGCACAATCAAAAGTCCCCTCAAGGTCATCCACGGTTGGTTATGATGCACGCGGTTGGATGCCTTGGCCTGGTCAATGCAACGCAAGAAACCACCTTTCTTGGTATTCTCAGCCTTCCGCCAAGGTCCATCTGACATCGGTAAGGGTTCCCTTATTCCAGCCTGGGCTTCTGGTAGTTTCCGGTCATGCGCAGCTGCATCCATCGCTGGATGGTTTTTTAGCACACTCTCCCTTACATATGTTATCAATGACCTTTTTCTGTGATTGGAATCTTCCGTGAGGTCACCTTTCTCTGGATTAGGTACACAGATGGGTCAGTTAGTCAGCCAAACAGCTGTGCTCCAAGCCGAGCGAGGGCTTCCAGGGCTCCGTCAGCTCGCTGAAACGTTTCAATCGGCCTCTTCCACAGCCCATCGCTTCCTGAGGCTGTGTTTCTTGGCCAATCCTCTCAGAGCAGCGTGGCCATCTTCCTTCGGCACCAGTGGGGCTTGCTGGTGTGCTGCCTCTGACGAGGGTGGGCATGGACAGACGAGGTCTCATTGGGCAGCGACTCTGTGTGTTCCTCCATCTTCTTTGGTGGCTTCCCGCCCCAGCCAGTGTGTTCCCAGAGCGTCTTTCCCCAGTACAAGCCGAGGCTTGAACTTCTTGATTTGTGTGGTGGAAGATGGCCGCGTGTGCCCTCCCCTTTTGGCTTCCTAACCAACTCTAGGTCTCTGCACGTTTCCATGCTATATTTCACTTTCTCTTCTTGAGCTGCCCTGCGGATATTTCTGTTCAGCTCTTTGACGTCATCATCTCTCCCATTTGACTCACGCTATAATGTAGAGCATGTGCCAGAGTCTGTTCTGACATCCACTTGGAGCTCCTGTCTTGTCTTTTTGATGACCCTCTGCTTTCTCCGTGGTCCACGTTCTCGGGCCGCAGTCACCCGTGTCCAGCGCAGCAGGGCTGGGCGTGGGCTGCCCTCAGCTTGGGGCACGCGCGCAAGGTGGCGTTTACTCTCGAGGGCTTCTTTCTATTTTCTTCAGCTTCAGTCTCGAGGTACGTGGCAGTTTCTTCAGCTTCAGCCCCCAATGTACGTGGCGGCAAGTGGAGCTCTCCCCCCCACCCCCGCCGGCCCTGACTGAGCTTCTCCGTGGTCTCTCCCCACGCATGGAGCGACTCGGCACCTGTGCCTTCCGTCTGGAGAGGTCCACGCGGGTTGTCGTGCGCCATCTGTGCTGCCGGTCCCTGCCGTGGGGTCTCGGGATCTGCGGATCATGTCACGCGGCCTCCAGTAGTTTTTCCAGCCAGGGTTCCTTCCTTGGCCCACTCCCGTCACCAGTCATTACCCACGTGCTTTGGACGCATGTTTGAGGAACCGCAGACCGAAGACTTTGGCAGAGCCCTTGGGTTTCTTCATCGCCAGCATGAGGCCTCGGCGCCGACCCTCGAGCACCAGTGGTACGGAGGAGAGTCCCGTGGGTGCCCGGCCGCTGAGCACCCGCTGTGTGGCGCCTGCACCGGCTCGGCAGCACAGGGGCGGCTCCCACAGCCGCTCTCGGAGCAGGGGCTCCAGACACACATCGGTTTCGGCCCCGGCAACGCTGACGCTGGGAACAAGCGATCTTAATTTATGTGCAACACTCTGAGGAATTACAAATGAAAAAGCATACTTTATTTATGCAAAATTGGCTTTCATCTATTTTCTTCTCTTTTAAAATAAAGAGGAAAAATCTATTTTAGCGTATAAATGTTCTTTGGTAATGTCTGCAATGGATTACGCCGTGTCACCCCACAGTCTAAGTTGTAAATTCTAACTCCTAAGACTACGGATGCCGTCTGAGAGGGGCTCTTTCTCATCATTCAGGACCAGCTTCTGTCTCGTGAGCGGCCTTCGTGGAGCCTGACGATGTCACCATGGATCAAGGTCACCACGCCGGCTGAGCGTCCATCAGGAGGACCTGGTGTCGTTGGGCTGGGCCCAACACTCCATCATCTCAGGGGAGGGGCTCCCGTGCGGGGGCGGCCTGCAGGGACTGGTCTTTCTCCGCCCCCAGTCTGTTCCCACGGCCTCCTGGGAGCTCCTTAAGAAGAGCCGACGGATCCACATGGGACACAGGGCCCTGGGACTTGGCGAGCAGCACAGGACGGCCTCCTCCTGGGCCTCCCTGAGGGCAATGGGGACAGGAAATCCTCCCTGGGGGCTGGACTTGGAGCGGCGCGCCTGGCTGTTCATTTTGCTCTGGAGGAAGGCGGCCGGGGTGAGAGAGTCATCTTCTGAGGCCCATGGCTTGACTGGTTGGCAGAGACCTGGGGCTGCTTGCTGGGAACACGGTGGTAGTGAGAGCGTTGTGGGGAGAGGCATGGGACCAGATCTCCCTGAGAAGTGGGGGGCTGTGGCTCCACTGACCACATCAGAGAAGGGTGTGGAGAGTGGGGCCTGCTTCACAAAACGATGCCACTGTCCAAATTGTCTTCTGGACATGGCGGGGTACGCATACCTGATCCTTCTGAGTCAGAGGGAAGTCCCCCCACCTCCCACCTGCTTCCTCACCTTTACTCTCTCGTGAGAACGCCAAGTCGACGCCCAACCCACAGCGCCACCAAAGTGCAAACCCTCCACATAAAGCAGTCATGACTCGAAGACACCAGCCACGGCCATGCTTTCCGCTCTCCAACTCCCCGAGTCCCAGGGCAGCCCCAGGTCCTCCCCCGCCCCGGGGTCTGCCGAGACCTGTGTCCCCAAGCAGCCCCCATCCACTCACCATGCGGTTAATGCGCACAAAGTCCTCGGGTTTCTTGGCCCACGGGGGGAGGTCCACGTCATTGACCGCCACGTCGTCTTCTCGGACCCCCAGGTGGTACCCGTTGCTATTGACGAACATCTCGGGCAGGTAGTAGAACTCCGGGATCAGTTCCTGCGGAAAACACGGGGGCTGCTGAGGGACGGACTCCCCTCTCCGGGAGGCAGTGCTGCGTTCCTGGGCTCCAGCCTGCCTGGATGTCCTGTGGGCATTTAAGATGGAGGGTGCACCCCCCATCAATAATGTGTGCTTATGGAAAAAGGCTGTTGGGAAGTGCCATTGATGGTCACCATTCTGCCAGAAATTGGGGAAGGAAAAGAGATTTGACAATGGGCCTTGCCCAGGCAACAGTAAACACGTGGGCGGGTCTATGGAAACAGATGTCTGCGTTGCCCAAGCCCTGCCCTCTTGTTTCCTGGGCACCTCTGCGCTGTGCATGGGTCAACCCCCCACCCCCCACCCGTCCCTGGCATCAGTGACCCCAATGCATCTCCACTGGTTGGTGATTGTGGGGTGCGTGGCCACTCAGAGACCTGCCACAGAGAGGGGTCTCGTCCCAGCCTGGGGGTGACCACAGTCAGAGATTGGGGTACCACCATGTCTGCCTGACACCTGGAAGCCTGGCCTCACGGGGCTTGGGGGAAAAGCGCTTCTGAAAACGTTAGACCACAAAACCACTACAAGACGTGATTTCGCAGTGAGACTCGGGGTGAAACACGCTGCAGTGTGCAGAGAGGGAGCGCAGGCGATGCCATCGCAGCTCCCAGTCTTTCCTGCCTGCCGCCCAAGCTGTGAGTGACCAGTCAATGGGCCCCAGAGACAGCCTGGCTGATGGGCACGCGCCCGGCACAAACAGACGTGTCCAGGCAGCCTGGGTCTGCTGGGCCTTTATGATGCTGCAGAGTGTGTCTCTGTCTTGCAGACCTCCGGGGTCCGGCTGGGGAAGGCCGGGCTGGCCAGTCCCCTCACAGCGCCCTGTGCCACCCCACGCTCACCTTCAGGGATGCTGATCGGGAGCCCCATGCTCTAAAGGGAACCCCTCTGGCCTCCCACTGCACTGCACACCCACAGCCGCTCTCTGTCAGCACCCCGAGAGCCGTCCCTGAGGCCGGGGGCCATGGGCAGTCAGCCGGCCTCCTCCAGCAGTGGCTCACACAGCCCAGTTCTCGGCTTAAGCATCCAAGCTGACTTGTCCTGCAGTGTTTCCATGGAAACTTGTGTGCAGGCCTGCTCCATCCTTGGACAGGAAGGATGTCATGTCCACCGGACGGTGCTGAGGGCAGGCGCTGGAATGGCTCCACCAGAACCAAACCCCTGCTCCAAGTGGCCCCGGAAAGGGTTTCCGAGGCTGGGCAGCTTCACAGAGCAGACGGCCTCATCTTTCTCCTGAGGGGCGGCTGGGGACTTTAAACCGCTGACCCCGCAGAGGGCAGCTTGGTGCTGAACCCACTGTGGCCTAGGGTGGGGGCGGCTGGGAGCTGGGGGAGATGGGCAGGCTCCAGTCCCAGTGGGTGAGGGTAGGCCTGGGGAGCCTGTCCCCTCAGCAGGGGGAGGGGGGAGGGGAAAAGGAGGGGGACCAAAGAGAGGGCGCCGGGGTTCACACCATGACAACGAGCCACGAAGAAGAGACAGGACCCCGGAGCGCAGCGGTGAAAGGGCTGACTGACAACCAGCAGAGTGGAGACCCAGCCTGGCGCTGCTCTGGGAGAAGGCCCGGGGTCTGCTCTCTCAAGACTTCTCTCCGCTAGGCTGTCCCGGAGGTCCCAGGAGGGGTCTGCTGGCAGTGGGCGGGGCCTGGGTTACCCCTGAGTCAATGACTCCAGGTGGAGACAGGGAAGGGCTCAAGTGACACCCAAGGCCCAGGGTCCAGCCCAGCCCGAGGCGTGGCTCTCCTGCCTGCAGGGCTGTGAGGCTGGGGTCAAGGGGAGGAACCGGCCCCTAGCCTGTGGGGGCGACATCAGGTTGCCCTCAGGGGAGCGGTGCGAGAGCCCCAGGCTGGACTAATCGCAGACAGGTCACGGACACAAGGCCGGCGTGCACACTCACTGACCGGGGCGCGCAGGGGGCATGGGCTTGGGCAGGGGCACCTGTTTGTAGGCACCGCTTGACCTGGTCCCGGGGACGAGACAGGGGCAGCCGGGATGGACGGACGGATGGATGGGTGGCTGGGTTGAAGGTGCCGGGAGGCCGAGGCAGAAGAGGGTGCGGCAACCTGTGTTCTGCCCGCAGGCTCTCGGGACAGGCACAACCAGGACCAGGACACCGAGCTCCCTGCCTGGGGCAAGGGGAGCTGGCAAGTGGTGTGGAGAAGGCAGCGGCTGGGGCTGGCCACCCCATGGGACGGACAATGTGGGCTCGGGCCGTGCTGTCCTGGGGCTGATTTATGGGGCAGAGACCGCCCCCCCCCCAGGCGGTCCCCTCCCTCACCAGCTCTCTGCTCATGGCCTGTCTGTCACTCTGTGACACGAGCCCCCCAGGGACAGCGGTGGACACAGCACCAGCTTGATCTTTTATTCAAGAGTCCGTCTCAGGGCCGCACTGCTCCTGTATGGCCGTGACACGCGGCCCCGGAATGGCTCCCCCTTCCCTCCCACGCACGCATGGAGTCACCTTAGTCACAGTGTGACCAGGCAGTGCCAGCAGCCCCCACTCGGGGCCGAGGGTCCGTGGGACCCTCAGAGCACCCGGGGTTCAGCTTAGAGGCAGCAGGCGCTCATTAAATATTGAGCGTGGGAGGAATGAGATAAAGTTATTTTCATATCACTGGGACCTTCTGGGGAATGTGCAGATGGAGGGAGGGCAGGGTAGCCAGGGCTCAATGAAATGAAACAAAGATGGGAGCAGACGTGGAGCGTGGACCTTGCAAGGGGAGCCTGCAGTAGAGGACAGGCGTTTCAGAGGCTCGGCGGGGCCAAGAGCACCTGCACACGCTGCCGTAGCCACAGGAGGGCGCCGCGCACAGAGGAAGGAAGATGCTCACCAAGGGCCCTGGGCCGACCATCCTCACTGCCGCCCTCCCCCATGCCCAGCACCATGCCTGCTCCAGGATCCGGCCGTGCCCCTGGGCTTCTCTCTGCTGCCCAGGGGCATGTGGCTGGACTTGTGCCTGGCAGACGGTCTGTCTCTGCAGCAGCGCAGGGCACTGTGCCCCTCCCCATAAGCCCCTGAGTGCTGTCCCCACCCCTCGTCTCCTGGTCCCGGGCTGCAGTCAGCCAGAGCACTGTCCTTCACAGGGCGCCTTGGTTGTGCCCAAGGCCACGTCCCTGATCTCCCGACTGCCACGTCTATGGGCACCCAGGGTGGACCCAAGTACAGCGGAGGCTTGATCACATCTGTCTTCTCTCCGTTATCACAATGCCGTCTGTCTGTCCAGTGGGTGGATTTTCACTGTGATGATGTGGATTGGCAGTCCAGGCTGAAGGTGTGGATGCCAGGGGGAGCGAGGTATGGGGCCTCGGTCTGCACACAGTGGCCAGTGTGTGCCTAATCTTCTTGTGTCTGGCTGGGCACCGCTGTCCATGCTGCACACACATTTCATGACCAAGTCTTCATAGTGTCCCACGAGGTCAGTGTTCCTATGACCCCCGTTTGATGATGAGAGTCGCTCCTGGCTAACAGGTGCACCGCGGACAGGGGGTGGGGCCGGGCCTCAGATGCAGGCACTGTGATTCCAGCTCTGATGCTGCCCATCTGCCCGTGCAAGGACCCCTGGGCTCCGTGTGCTGACGGGCTCTCTCTGGCACTCACCCCAGTGATGAAGCTGCAGTGCTGGCCTCGAGCACTCCCCTGCCTCTCAGGGGAGGGCGGCTGCTGTCTGCAGGAGCACAGGGCCACTCAGTGCCCTGACCTGCAGCAGCGAGGCAGTGGCGGTCTGCTGATGGGGAGGCAAGAGTCCTGGTGGCGCAAACACGGAAGCGCTTGTTGCTAACAACAATTTTGGTGGTTGGAAGCCAGAAGACCCGGGGAGATGAACTGTCCCTGGGAGTCCCTCTGGCTGGCATCTTGAACCGCCGGCCTGCTGGCCTACATTGAGACCGCAGAGGGACCCTCCTCCAGCTTCACACTGTGGGCCAGGTCTTGGGAGCCGCTGGGTGCTGGGCCTGGGCTGACCTGGCTCCCGGGAGGACTTCCTGTCCGCTGCTTCTCTCAGGACCAAGTTGGGCTGAGCAGCCTGGCATGGAGGCGGGCAGAGAGCTGCTGAGGGAGTATCGTGATGGGCCCCTTGCATCTTGAAAGGCAGCTGGAGTGGATTTTAGCAGTGCGCCTGGAGCCCCGTTGTGCAGTTAATGGTATTATGTGCGTCTCTGTCTAATAAGAAAATATCCTCAAACACAATTTCTCATTTACGAGCTTATGACAAGCTCAAGCTGCAGAGGGATTGGCCTGAGAGCCTGCTTCAGTGATGGAAGACCAGCTGAGGGGCTGTGCTGCACCCTGCATTCAAGACAGACCCAGCCCTGCACTCTCCTTGTCTGGCAGAACCCCTAGGTTCAGTCTGTCCCGCTTCCCCCCAAAGATCCACCCCAGGCATCCATCGACACTCCCAGCGACCCTCCCTAAAGGGCATCTCGGTAGCACCTGTCTTGGGGCCCAAGGCCCTGACCACATACGGGGCAACGAGAGCTGGGTGCCCTCACTGCTGAGGGGAGGGGTGGCTGAGTGGGGTGAGAGCGGGGGCTGAAATGAGAGCTGATCCACGAGAATGGGCTGTGTGGCTGGCTGCACTGGTCACACAGGATGTCCACCCTGACTGCATCGTAGCACGGTTAGCTATGGGCTAGCACCGGCTGCCCTCGGCCCAGCGGGGGCTCCTCAGGAGGAAGAAGAGGCGGTGCTCTCCTGCGGGAAATCCATGAGGGGTTCTACTCTATGCAGGGGGCAGCCTGAGAACCACCTGGGAGTGAGCTCGTCCAGCAGCAGCTCAGGACAGCAAGCAGGAGCCAGGACAGATGCCCTCCCTCGGGCTCACAGCCTTGGTGCCCGTCGTTGGAAGGGGGGGCTGCGACTGCCCTGCACACACCTGAGTCCGACGACTGGGCACTGTGTGGGCATGTGCGTGCATGCGTGTCTGTATGTGTGAGTGCATGCGTGTGCCCACATGTACGTGTGCACGCATGCACGTGGGTTTGCGTGGGCTTGCATGTGTGCATTTGTGCCTGTTTGCATATGTGCGTGCATGCATGTGCGTGCATGCATGTACATGTTTGAGTTTTCACATACATGCATTTGTGCGTGTTTTCATGTGTCTACATGTGAATGGGCATGTGTCTCTGTGTGTGCATGCATGCACGTTTATGTGGGCACTTGCACACGTGTGTGAGAGTGGGCTTCTGACTGCGGGTGGAAAGCCAGTGTGTGTGTGCGTGCACATGTGCCCAAGCTAATGACATTCTGTGACAGAGAACTGGCATTTTCACTTGGACTGGTCTGTGACTCCAGCTCTGAATTCAGACGTCATCTGGCATGTGGCAGGGACCGTGGAGCTTGGAGGACAGGAAAGGGATGGAGAACAGTCGCCAGGGACTGATCAGTGCCCTCATCAGGGCTCTGCCAGGCTGTTCTTCAGCAGCACCTTGGGGTGACCCGGAAGCCCTGCCTTCCAGTAGAGAATGTGTAGCTGCGTTCACACCCACACACTGCTGAGGCCTGAACTCTGTCCCCAGTGCCAACGTGGCCAGGCGCTTCCACCACGATGCCATATCCCCACCCTGGTCTGCTGTAGGGCCGGGGGATGGGGGGAGGGGTGCAGCCTCACCTGGTGTCAAGGGCTTTTTGGGGTGTGGCCTGTAGCACCAGTTGTGCTACAAGGACTGAAGGGGTGAGAAGGGAGCTGGGTCACAGGGCCTGAGATCCACCAGGAAAGAGACTAGGAAGCAGGGGGTTCTGTGGGCTCAGGACTCCTGCACTGAGACCCTCCTGAATTCAGGGTGTTGGCACAAGACACACAGAGCCCTCTGAGAAATGCTGCGTCTACAGGTGCTCAAAGGAGATGGGGACCTTCCTCCCAAACTGACGAGAGAGAGAGAGAGAGAGAGAGAGAGAGAAAACGCTTCCCTAAAGCTGGTGGCCTGAACCCTGACATGTAGCATCTCGAACTGTGGGTGCAGTCATTCTGCTTGCTAGAACCACCCCCTGGTGGTGTTTCTGTCAGTGGCACTGGAGAACGGAGATGTCGGGATCTATTTATGCAGCAGGTCTGTGGACAAGGTGCCAGGGCCTTCTGTTGACGTCAGCCCATCCAGTCCCTGGGGGGCCCCCAACAGCATGGGTACTGTCCAGCACTGACCCGGCAGCCCACTGGGCTCCTCAGAGTGAGCTTCCTACTTCCGGTTTGCTTCTCGGGGATCCTGAGAGCTGCCTTCCTCCTCGGGTGCACGGGCACCCCTAAACCCGCACCATCGATCAATCGTCTCCAATTCAGGGGCCACAGGGGCTGCCTTGCGTGGCGTGCAGAGCCGGACTTTGAAGCTTGCTGCAGGGTGATGTAGGACAGGCCACACCCGCTTCACAAAGAGGCCCCATCTCAGTGGTTTTGCCCCATCCCACAGGCCACGCTGGGCCGGGCTGGTTCGGGGACGGAATTTCTGGGCTGGACGTCCTGGGAGAAGAAGCCCTGCATGCCGAGGCTCTGAGTCTGGCTCTCCCACCGCCGCGGCCCCAGGAGTCCCCTCGAGCGCTTGCTGCTGCGTCACGCCGGGCTGTCCACGGGAGACGGGGCCCCTGCGCGGGCAGGCACTGTGGCTGTGATTGCCTGAAAGGGGCGGAGGTCAGAGCCGGGCAGGTGCTCACCGCCCTCTGTGGGCTTGGGCTGGACCCTCTGTTTAGGAAGGCCGAGGCCATGTCAGTCTGGATGGCTTCAATAAGGAGGACAGAGGGTGAAGCCCAGGGCCACAGGGTAAGTGTCCTTCCATGGGGGGGCTGGGGGGAGAGCACGAGCGGGCGCACATGCTATTGTTCCCAGGGCCACGCTCTCTGGCAGCGGCTCCCTGGCACCAGCAGTGGGCGGCGTAATCTAATGCACGTCGCAGCCCATTATCCCTGGGTGCAGGCAAGTAAAAGCCCGGCTGGCGGGAGCGCCTACATTTTAAATGGGGCTTGTCATTAATGCCTTATTAATTGCCCGGGGCGATGCAAACCCAAAGTCGGCAGCCCCGGCAATATGCCGCTTCCAGGACAAATCCAATCCCCGCTGTGTTTTATGGGACGGGCCCAATATTGAGTTAACAGCGGGGAAGGCAATTTATGGGCCTTTTGCTCCGTCCCTTGACGATTTGATCTAGAGAGGAAGGGGGAGGGGGTGGCGTGTTGTTGTTTTTTGAAATGACAGAGAGGCCTCGCAGGAGCCCGCGGGAAGGAGCCCGGTGGTTTCTGTGACCATCAAGGGGGCCGCCCACCTCCGGTCTGCAACCCACAGCACCGCCAGGCCTGGAGAGCGATCACGAGGTCAGATCCCACAGTAACGCAGGAAGCCGCGGCAGGGTCGGGCGCCCCCATGCGCCCTCTGGAACCAGGTGCCTACCTTGACGTCCGAGGTGTCCCTCTGCGTGGTTCTCCACGACCGGGCCACCGAAGAGAAGGTCCGGTCGGGGTGGTCGAACTTGCCCTCGTTGGCGTTGAGGAAGAAGGTGGTGAAGGGCTCCTGGGGAAGCAGAACCCCGGGACAGTGAGGGCCCGTGAAGACCCTGAGGTGGGGGGCATTGAGGGTCCAGTCCCACCCCGGCTCCCACCCTCCCCTCCTTTGAGGCCGCTGCCTCGTGAGGGCTGTTGACGGAGCACCTCGTGATACTGAGGGCCGACTTCTAGAACTGACGGCCAGGTCTGCGGCAGTGTCTAAAGGCTGGGAGGCTGTGTCTGCCCAGCGGCTGGAGGAGGGGTCCTGGGGCCCTGGCCCTGCACCAAACACACACACACACACACACACACACACACGGCAGCCCAGGGGGTTGAGACCACTCCAGTGCACAGCACCCCCTATCACCCAGGACCACTGCCCCTGGGGCCTCCCAGGTTGATGCGTGCTGGGCAGCAGGCCCCTAGGGCCGTCTCCTGTGGAGGCAGTGTGGTTTTGAAACCAAGCACTTGACCACTGAGCAGCCAGGCTCCCCTAACACGAAAATGGCCTCCTGACCACTGGGGTGGGGGGGGGGGGGGGGGGGGGGGAGACAACTCCAGAGAGAGCCGCTTTGCCCGGCAGCCATGGGGACTGCCAAGTGGGGGCTGGGGTGGAGGGAGTAAGAGGTGGGACCTCAGCTGGGCTGGGCTGTGGTGTCTCGGACTGTAGGGGCCCTTAGGGAGAAGAGGTCTTAAGGAGTGGGTGAAGGGTACACTTTGAGGGTGTTGGAGTGGGTGCTGCTGGTGGAGTTAGCGGCCCTGGGGTCACAGAGACCTGCACTGTGGTCACGGACGTGGCGGTGAGCGGGAGGGCTGGGTGGTGCCTTCACCAAGTACCCATGTCTGTGGGTGAGTGGAAGAGATGAGTGAGACATGGGGCTGTGACCCACATGAAGAGTGCGCCTGCGGCTGTGTGTGGGTGTGTGGGTGTCCGTGCGGCTGTGCTCGTGGACTGGTTGCTCAGAAGACTTTACTCCCCAAGAGAGCCCAGTGAGCAGCCCTGGCAGTGCCGTCCTGGGTGAGGGTGCCCTGGGGCCTGCTCGCCTATCCATGGGTCAGGCCACATCTCCACTCCTCCACACGTGGGTTGGGGACGGCACAGATGGCGCAGAGAAAGGGGCACAGAAACACTGGAGGCAGGGCCTGCCCTGTCCTGAGTCACAACACAGACCACCGTGTGGACCAGCTCAGTCTGGGGTTGGCCGGCTGCCCCACGCTGCCGGGCAGGCTGCGCCCACCCGCTGGATGCTGAGTCCCTCAGGTCTGAGCACAAGACTTAGCTCCTAGAGATCTTGTCACTGCACCCCCGCCCCAGGTGTGCAGGAGCCCCCTCTCCCCAGCTCAGGGGCTGCTGGGAGATGGGGGAGGGGTAAGAGTGAAACAGAACCTGTAGTTCCACACACATACCGTCTCCCCATAGGAAGTGTGTGTAATCCCCTCTTACAGGCAGGCAAACTCTGGGTTAGGAAGGTCTGACTCACAGAGAAGAGCCCAACTGGCCCTTTAAGGCAGGCTGGGACCAGCCCCGTTACAGGGACAGCACTGGACAGTTTGATCTCCAGCAGGCACACCAGGGGACACTGTGGCTGCTACATCATTTCATGTGAAGGGGTCACAGCCGAGCCATCCCTCCTCGTGGGCATGGCCTTCTCAGGAGGGTTCTGGGACTTCTCTCTTCCTCCCTGGAGGCCGGACACCCCCTCCCTCTCTCTCTCTCTGCTGCACCTTCCTGTTGACAAGCCACGTGGAGCCACGCCAAGGGCAGCCAGAATGCCAGGGATGTGTCTGCCACCACGGGGGCCACAGGACGCTCCACCCTCCGCCCCGGGCTGATCCAGCACCCATGCATGTGCTATGTGAGGCTGAAGAGGAATCCATGGGCTGGTATCGGACTTGCGGGCTGGATCTGGACTGGGCTGGGAATGCCTTATTGACATAATGACCCCTGGATATAAAGTTCCCTCTGATACATACAAGCGCATCTCTGGGTCTGTTTCTCTAGGCAGCCCGGACTCACGGAGACGTCCAGAGCGCAAAGCCTGGGGCCAGGACCGGGGAGCACACGGTGAGCCCGTCTAAGCGGCACAGCCTCGAGCTCACAGGCCGCCTCTCTAGCTGCGCTCTGCCATCTTCCCGTGGGGTGCTGCAATCTTGAGCACGACTTTGATGCCGGGCAAACCCACTCTCGCCTTGAACGCAATTGGTTCCTTGCTGCCCTGTCACCCCACGGTTGGCTGTCCACAGCCTGCAGCAGCTGTGGGAGCCAGGCTGGGCTCTCTGTTCCCGCACAGTTACGGCCTTAGGGACCCCCGGGGGTGCCCTGACTACCACGGGCTCCGGGGCAGTGGGAGAGGGCGCGGCCTTGTCGTTGTCAGTGTCAGGCACCTTCCGGTCTGTTCCAACTCCCGAGGAGCCTTTGGACAGCAGAAAACGACACAGCTGCGTGGTGCTGGGCCCTCCTCAGGATGATGATGTGCCCCTCTGCCTCGCTGACGGTCTTTCTCTGCCACTTCCTGGGCCTGCTCGCTCCTGGTCACGGGCCCAAAGCAGGGACCACCGCCCTGTCTCACTTCTGAGGAGCGGAAGCTGCGGTTGTGCTTCTCCCGGGACAGGTTGGTTCATCTCCAGAATCGAGCTCACCCACGTCGTCATGCAGACCCGTCCTGTCTCCTGTGGCCTTCCTTCGCCCGGTTCACGTGGCCATGCAGCAGAGACTGGACATGCCATGGTGTGGGCCAGGGACGCCACCTCCTCAGAGGGCAGCTTTGCCCTGCTTCTGAACCCCCCCCCCACCCAGCCTCCATTCAGGCTTCGGCAGCAGGTGTGCTCCCCGAGACGCTTCATTCGATTCCTTGACGGCTGCTTGCATGGCGCTCGGTGAAATGCAATCCTCGACAGGTCAGAGTCTCGCTGTTTGTCCTGGTGTGGCACGCTGATCCGGCGGTGAGAGTGTGTGCGTCTGTGCGTGTGTGCTCTAAGCTCACCGAGGAGGGCCGCGGTCTGCGCCTGCCGTCCCTCGCTGCCGCACGGCCCCTCCCGTTCGGCAGACAAGGTGGTGTCATCGGCATCCTGCAGGTTGTTGGTGAGTCGTCCTCCCATTTTGATGCTGAGTTAGCTCTCCGCGTGGCATGGCTTCTTGGACCGTCTGCACAGCGTACAGACTGAACACCTGGGTGAATAGATACAGCCTGACACATACCTCCCCTGATCAGAAACCCTGCGGTCTCTGTTCCGCTCAAAGGACGGCCTCTGGGTGTCTGCACGGCACCTGCCGGGCACCATGAAGGACTCTGGGGCTCCCATCCGTAAGTGGTGAGCATGTACACAGCTGAACGCCTCTGTCTCTCTCTTTCCTGTGCTGTTCACTGAGATCACCTGAGATCCAGCTGACGACAGCAGTGATTCTGCCCTTTGCAAGGCCTCTTCTCCGGGTGGCTGGGTTTCCTGACAGTTCCCCGTCGATGGGCGGCTTCCAACATCTTCTCATTATCGTCAGCAACAGCTGTCTGCGTGTCACACGACTGGTGATTTGAGGCCCGGACCACCTTCCCTGAAAGGAGCACAACATGGATCTCGTGTGGTGCGCTGGGCCGGGGGCTCTCTCGTTCTTGGCTTAGAGGAGGGAGCACCTCCAACCCCAGCCCGGCGGCATCCAGCGGGGGAGCATCTTGCTTGGTCCCCCGGCAATTCCGAGAGCCTCGCTTGTTGTCAAAGCCTCAGTGCAGCCTGGGCTTTATCCTTCAGCGCCGTCAGCTTCTGATCCGACGCTGCCTCTTCGGGAGGTTAGGCACAGAGACACTATAGTGGATTCCTTTGGTCCCTTTGGAAGCTCCTGCATCGTGAATGTTTGGACCACAGACTATGCATGGCACTCCCGGGTGGGCCCCCCCCCCTCCCCCGTCTTCGTTCAGTTCAGTCAGGGACGAGGCGGGCATGTCCCTCCGTGTGGTTTTCTCAGCCCAGACCTGTGCGCGCGTCACAGTCAGGCCTTCCTCTGTCTTCTGGAGTGACCTTTTGGAATCCTCTGTCCTACTCTTCCATGTCCCCGTGTCCTCTGCTTGTTGGGGTTACTGTGGGTTCAGGAGGGGGACCCAGAGTCTCTGATACCCTCTTGGTCTTTCTTTCTTCATCCTGGCTGCAATCCCACATCCAGCCTGCTTGTCCGTCGTTGGTGTCCACGGGAGCAGACCTGGACCTGGAACACATTCTTCCTCTCAGTCACCCTCCTGGGCTGCAGGTGCAGCTCTTGAAGGCCTGTGAGCCTTGCTTACTGTGAGGGGTGGAGCACAAGCAGGAGCACGCGGCCCACAGGCGTCTGGTCCCACGGACCGACACACGCCTTCAGATATGCCCAGGAACTGCTGACGTAATAAAACAAGGATCGTTCTTTCGCATGCTTCACGTTGAACCCACGGCTCTCCCTGAAGATCTCCTTTCTTCTAGGATGTTAATCTTTTGCTCGCTGCAGGCAGCGGGTAGGTACCGTTACTTTACAGAGATGGGCAGGCCCTCTGTTTTTCTACTTGATTAAACGGAGGGGATGAGGCCCCTTTTCTTTTGCAGCGCCTTCCTGTCAGTGGTCACGGGATCTGACTGTGACCCTGATCTCCATCACAAACTCGTTCCTTTTTCTGAGCCAAAAGCAGCCCCGCCGCTGCTGTGGGTGGAGGGGGTGGGGGAGAAGAGGGCTGACAGTGGGAGCTCCACAGCACCCAGCGTCTCGCGCTGCCCATGGGAGCTGTGCACATCTGACTGCTCCCGGCAGCCTGGGAGGAGAGCCGCTGGCAGCCACAGCTCTGGGGTCGCACATGGCTTATCGACACGACACGAGCCTCACTCTTCCTGGAGCCCCCCACCCACACCCCCTGCAGATGGGGAGCGCACGCAGAAACCAACGGTCTGTTTGCTTATCGGCGAGTATTGATCTTGCAAGCTCTGATGGCCACGGCAACGACGTCTCCGTGGCCTTTCCCTGCTCCCTGCTAGGTGAAGCACAGGCCTTTCTTCTTCACTGGGCCTGAGTCCGGCTGACACAGAGACACAAGAAGCCTGCCGGCCTTCGGGGACTTTGCCAGAAATGAAAATGCGGGTCCTCTTTGTACTTGAAGCCCGGAGGGAGCGACTCGGGGACTGACAGGAATGGTGACCGCACAGCACAGCGTCCTCGCTGTCCTCCTTGTCGTCAGTGCCATGGTCTCCTCCAAGGACACAATTATTTCTAACAACCTCTCCTGCATCTCACTGGTGACAGCCGGCCCATCCCCCAGGGCCGGCATCCAGGCACTACTCCCCTGCCCCTGCTGCTCCTCTCCCCTCCCCTCTCCACAAACGCTGCTGTTTTGGAGCAATCCTGTCTTGGGCCCCTCTCCACGAGTGGCCCTTCTCCTCTTCTTCTTCCCTGGGGGCCACGGGGCCTTGGAGCCTGGGATGTAGGCTGAGAAGCTGTGTGTCCACAAGGGGCTGGGCGGCCACTCACAGAGACAGAGCGTCCTCCCAGGGCCTTCCAAGCCTGGGTGGGAAAATGTGGTTGGAAAATGGAAGTTTCCCCGCAAGCTGTTGGCCGCGCAGCTACCCTTCAGACTGGACCTTGCTCTGGCTCCACATTCTAGGACACTCCAGGTCATGTTCAAGGAGCTGGAGGAGGCAGAATTTGAGCTACACAGGGGCTCAGCCCAGATCTCTTCTCTCTCCAGGAGCACCTTTCCGACTCTTCTGGGCTCTGTACCGATTAACCCTGCTATGTCCCAGAAGAAGCACCCCGCGTTAGACAAAATGGTCAGGCGGCTTCTGAGGGTGGCGTGACTTCATCTCATGGACGGTGGACATGCTGTCAGGGGAGAGCCGTTTCTGGAGAAGGTAGAGGGTCAGTGAAGGAGCAGATGCACGGACACAGTGCCACTCTGCTGTGCACAGGTGAGGTCACGTTTCAGGGTTCCATTCTGCTGTGCACAGGTGTGGTCATGATGAGGCTGGCTGGCTGGCCGACACTGGACCTCAACCGTGCAGCTGTGACTGGAGAGGATGGGGCCTTCTGCTCCCTCCAGGGTTTCCAGTCTGGGAATCAGGAGCAGTACAGCCACTCCGCTGAGAGACTCGGCCTGATGGGCTCCCTGAATGGCATTTCCGTGTGTGACGAGTGAGGTGTGAGAGTGAAGCTGAGGCCCTGGGTGAAAGGAGAACCGACGGAGGGCCACTCGGGCTCTGGGGGGAGGTTCAATGACGTCTGGAGTGACCAGATCTGAAATCAAACCCACCCCAGACCATACCTGTCTGTCTCCGTGGAGTTGCTTCTGACCAGAGTGGCCCTGCAGAACATGTCTCCCCCTCCCTGTGCTTCCTGGGCTGCCATCTTCATGGGGTGTGTGTGTGTGGGGGGGATGTCGTTATGGCTACAGGCCTGCTAACCTCAATGTGGGTCGGTGGGGGCCACGGGCCACTCTGAGAAAGCCGAGTCTGTCTGTCCTGTCGGCTCTGAAGCCCGCTCTTCTTGGTCTGATGGGGCTTCTCTGAGCCAGCAGCCAGCCACCTCTGGGGCAGTGAGGGGTGCAGGTGAGACCTTACTGCTGGAGCACTGTGCCAGCCACAGGAAGCTTGTTCTCCACATGCTCACGCAGCTTGGCTGACAAGTGAAAGGTCGGGGTTTGGACGAAGCAGCCACTCTGTGAGAGAAGGACTAAGCTTGTGTCTGTGATGATGGACGCCCTCGGGGCCGCCTGCGGGGGGTGGACCTGGTCACGGACACACTGTCAGGCGGCTCATCTCACCTCCAACGACAGGCAGTGGGGAGGGAGCCCTGGTGGTGGGGCAGGGATCACAGGGTCAGCAGTTCAAGCCCACCAGCTGCCCCTCAGGGGGGAGATGAAAGAATTTCCATCTCAGAAACCCATAGGGGCAGTGGACTCTGTGCTACAGGGCTGAGCCGCGCAGCTGGATGGCAGAGAGCTTTGAGTGAGCCCCAAGCAGGCAGCCTTGCGGGGTCTGGGGATTCAGACACGAGCTCTGACTTGTTCTCTATGGGGAAGAGCACTGGTGTGTGCTTATCAGCAGTCCTGTGATGGGGCATGGAGTGCGGACAGGCTGAGAGGTCCTGGGTGCTGCTGGGAAATTCGCTGTTTGTGATGAGGATGGTAGAGAGTGCACTCTCCACCTCAGAGACTCCTGGGACGGGCACTAGGAGAGCATGGGCCAACAGGTAACCCACTTGGGGAGCTGTCTGGCCACAAGGCTCCCGTCTTTCAAGTCAGGCCAGGGATGCCCTGGTTGAAGCAGGCCCAGGGGAAGCAGCTTGGCCAGTCCTGGCCGCATACAGACACCCCACACTGAAGCTGAGACTGGCCAGACGTCGACACCGAGGGTTTCTCAGACGGAGGGGGGATCTGGGGGCTGGGGGCTGGGCTGACAAACACTTCACCGACATGGTCTCGGCTGCTTCCTTTGCACGTCCACGTGGCTCAGGGAGACTGTCGCTGCAGTCGGCTTCCACAGCACCTCCACGGCCAGAGGCTGCTGCCAGCCACCAGGGCAGGGCTTGTCCAGGGCATGCACGTGGGGCGCAGCCTCTGTGCCCTAACTCATGCCTCCAACTCCCTTCCAGTGGAACCACAGCCGCCCCAGGATGCCTTAGGAGCGAGGGTGTGAGACCAGATCTTGCTGCTCTGGGGTGCTGTCCAGTGATCTCTGCTCTCGGACAACCCCCCCCGGGGTGCACGCAGACCCACTGCCCACGGGGTTGTACAGGCTGGGACCTGTTGGAAGCATAGCTCCAGGTCTTCCCTTCCACAGAAACACGGGGTGGGCTTGAACCTCCGACCCCTCGGCTGACTGTGCAGTGCCACCCGAGAGTGAACCAGGCTGCGGCGACGACCCCTTAGAGAGGCTCACCCCTGGGTAAGTCCCCTGACACTGGCTTCAGAGTCATCGATCATGTGAAGACCATCAAAAGCCGCTCTGTGAGTCTCAAAATAGTACCCCGGATATAAACGCACCGACCCTCACAACAACCCATTTTGAACATTCTTTTTCGGACCCAGATGTCCTCCAAGAGGGATAATCGCTTTGGCAGTGACTGTCATTGAAGGGACCTCGGGGGGGGGGGGGGGGGGGGGGGGGGGGGGGGGGGGGGAGGGGCATGGAAAAGCTCTCTGCTCCCTGAAACAGCTCTGCTTAAAGGTCTTCTGGAAACTTCCGTGCTCCCCATCTGGAGACTGCCAGGATGACAGCAACTAACAACTGGACGTCGGTGTTGGGGAAGCACAGCTCATGCCCACGTCCAGGCCCAGCTCTTCCCGCTGTCTGGAGAGGACCCCGAGAGCTGGGGCCACTTCACCGCCACTGGCCCTCTTCCCCAGAGCCGATTTCCCCCTCTCCTGGGGCTTGGTTTGGTCTCTCCTTCATGCACGGCCACCGGTGTGGTGTGGGGTGGTGTGGTGGGGGCTGGGAACCGGGTTTACAGGCCGATCGCTCGACGATCAGAGACTCCTTTACTAGCTGCTTTGTTTGCTTCAGAGTTGGTCTGCTGGGAGCCACCTCCTTTAAGAGCCTCTTTTATGTTGCTGGGCAGGCGGGAAGCCCGTTCTTTGAGGTCTTGATGGGCACGTCTGGGTTCTGGGCTAAGATCCTTGACCTGCAGCCGAGACTCCAGAGCGGAAGCAGTAAGTAAGCTCTCTGTGCGTCCAAGGCCAGTAATGCAGACCAGCTGGTGCTTTTTCCAGGAGCACGGAGCATTTTCCCATTCCTGAGTGGATGGACATTGGTTACCGTGTCTCAACTCAAAATTTAGCTCTTTATATTTTGATTTTACGGATGTATAGAGAGAGATCGATAGGAATTTCTGTTGCATGTGAGTGCAGCGGAATTGGTTCCTGCTCCATGAACAGCAGAAGGAGGCACCATCCCAGGATCTCCCTTACCCTCTGCTCATTTGTTCTCGTGCATGTGAAGCTGTGGAAAAGACCACAGCTTGGGTCAGGCGCACCTTAATCCTCGTGGAAGTTACATGACTTCACGTCAATGTCATACATACAGGGATGGAGTCCAGCCTGCCAAGTAGGTCACAGCCTGACTGATGGATTCTTGTGGCTGTGGTCTTCTCATGAGAATTCTGGGAGTTTCCTCTCTTCCTCCCTAGAGGTGGGGCACATAGCCTCTCTGCTGCACCGTCCTGTGACAAGCCACGTGGAGCCATGCTGATGGCAATCAGAGTTCTGGAGAAGAATCTGCTGCCACTGGACCCACAGGACTTTCCACCCCCCAGTCGGTGATCTCCCTGCACTCGGCGTCATTGCAGGTGCTGCGTGAGTCTGAAGAGAAATTCATGGGCTGTTATCAGACTTGTGGACTAATATCAAATTTATGGGCTGGATCTGGACTGGGTTGGGACTTCTTATTGAAGCACAATTATGCCTTGATATAAAGTTCTCTTTTACACATATAGAAATGTGTCTGGAGTTGTTTCTCTAGTCAACCCGGACTCCGAAGTTCTCAGAGTAACCTCCTGACTCTTCCACCCATAAAAGAGGTCTTGTGCAGCACACGCCTCCAGCACCACGAGTCCTTTGGTCCCCGACTGCTGCTTCCACGAGCAATGCCTGTGGAGCTAAGCAAGATGAAGTCCGGACAACGCCAATCTTCCCTCCATTTATCACGCTGCGGCCTAGGGGGCCACTAGTGAGATTTTGACTCTCTTTACACTAAGTTCTCCTCCATCCTGAGGACTGCGTGCCTTCCTCGATCCTCACTGGCAAATGCTTGAAGTCCTCTTCTCTTTCAGCAAACAGGGCTGTGTCGTCTGCACACTGCGGGTTGTTCATAAGCTCCCTCTGATCCCTGCCTTCTTCTTCGTCTGACCCAGGTTCCAGATTAGTTCTTCAGCATCTAAATGGAATGAGCATGGCGAGAGGCTACAACCCTGACCCAGACCTTTCTGGATCTTAAGCCACACGGCACTCTCTTTCTGTGCCCACAGCTGCTCCTGGTCCACGTACATGCTTCACAAGAGGGCGATGGGCTGCTCTGGACTCCCACTCCTCTCGAGGCTATTGCAGCTTGCTGAGGTCCACACAGAGTCTCTGCATCGTCAGCCGAGAGCCATCCACATCTGCGCTGGCGGACCCTGTTCCCTGTCCTCTTCTGGACCTGGACGGAACCTCTGAGGCTCTCTCAGCTCTGCTGGGTGATGGTCCGCAGCATTTAGCTTGTCTTACTTTTGCCTCGGGACCCTTCATTACACTTTGTCTTCTGGAACCGCCCTCGGAACACTTCTGTCGGGTTCTCTGACTTCACCCTTTCTTGCACGTGCCTTCGCTGCTCTGTAATGAAGAGCGAGGTTCACAGTCTCTCCTGTCATCCACTTTTGGGGTTTCCTTCCTGTATTTTTACAGACCTCCTGCTTTCTTTGTGAGTGATGTCATTGGTGTCCTCCCACAGCTCATCGGGTCTTCTGTCATTTGGGTTGAGTGCAGCACAGCTGCTTTGGAGATGTCCAGGTGGGATATGCTCAAGGTCACAGTTCGGTCGTGTTCCGGGAGGGGATCCGCACTCAAGGTCCCATCTCAGAGCCCGTGGGTTTGTTGTGGTGTTCTTGAGCTTCATCGCGAACTTACGTACGAGCGATGGGTGGCCTGCCGCAGTCGACCCGGGCCTGGTGTCCACTGTGCGATCTTCTGGCTGTGTGGGAACGACTGCACAGTACGTGCGCTGTGTGGGCTTTGTGCCGACTGTACCGAGGACTGGTGTGAAGACCTGCTGGTGCCCGGCCAGCTGCTCCACGGGAGGGAGAGGAGACGGTCAGCCTGGGGAGAGTCCTGGAACCCCACAGGGTGGGTCCACGGTCTTCGAGGGTTGAGTTCGAGTCTAAGGCAGGGCAGTGAGCCTGTTCTGGGCCATGGAGGCAGGAGTGAGAGGGGCTGGGCCTGTGCGGACAGCGTGAGTGTCAGCGCAGTCGCTGGTGGCAGAAGCAGCTACACACGAGCTGCGAGTCCTGGTTGAAGGCTGAGTCCCTTCTGGGCTTGCTCGGCCATCAGCATCCACAAGCTCAGCCGCCCTTGGGAACGTGGTCCCTCAGGGACACACTCTACCTCGGCCTGACCCTCACTGCATGCAGCTGGGCTCTGCGAGTCAGATCCTGCCCCCCTTGTACTAGCCCCCCCACCACCACCAGATGCATCCCCTCCCAAGCACGTCCCCTCTGGGCCCCCCTCAGACACAGTCCAACAGCGCAGGCTTGGTTTCTGGCTAGGTCTGAACAATGGTCACGTAGCCCACGAATGGGGAGCAACGGCGGCGCTCACGGTTGGGAGGCGGCCAGCTCCCTCCTGCCTCAGGCTCGGAACTGGAGACCCTGCGGGGGGGGGTTGGGGGAGTACGAGGGGGGCACTCACGATGCGCACGAGCCAGGCCAGCGTGGAGGTGGCCGTGGAGTAGTGGGTGCTGTAGTGGTAGGGCAGGCTCTGGTCATCCTCCCACGTCTCGTAGCGCTCTGCGTAGAACACGGCTCGCTTGGGGTTCAGGGCACCGATGGGCTGCGGGGGAGAGAGGGATCAAAGGTGAAACACGCACTGTGCGCCACAGTCTCACAACAGCCAGCAGTCTGATGGCGCGGTGGGCGGGTGTCCAGACGCCCACCAGGTCGGTGGTCTGAGCCCCAGTCGCGCTCCCGTGAAGTCAGTCTCGGGTCTGCCCGGGGCGGTTGTGCAGTTGGCCGGAGGGCAGGGGTCTAGGTTCCAGTTTGGGCCTGTTTCCAGAGCGGGGGATGAGCCAGGCAGGCCAGTCTCAGGGTCAGCTCAGTGCCAGGCCCCCCAGGGTCTCTGCTGTGAGCGTCCACTCTTCACTGAGTCCCCATGGGGAGGGAGAACAGCCCACCAAGGCTCAGCACCGCACCGGGTGCCCTTTCGGTGAGCCAGTGCTAACAGGGTGGGGTCACAGCTGGCCGCTGTGCTTGACCCGGTCAGTCAGGGGTCCTGGCTGAGGCCCTCGCAACCCCAGAGTCCTGGGCCTTGGCTGACACTGAGCTTGGGGTCTGATTTGAGCTTCCAGGCAGAAGGAGGCCACTCTAATGTCTGAAGGGCAGGGGCTGCTCTCAGCTCTCTGCAGGCACGCGGACGTCGCTCTAGAAGGAAGCTCCCAGGGTCCACCCCGCCCAGCCCCTGCTCTGTAATGTCCAGCGAGGGTGAAGGAGACCACCTCAGGAGAAGCCGAAATCCTGCATTTCTGAAGCTCCCCTGCATGATTCACAACGCAGCCTGCGTACCCCCGGGCTGCATTTAAACAAGAGATGGAGCCAGAATTGGGTATCTCACTGGGACGGATAATATTACCAGAGAGAGAGGGAGAGCAAGGGGGAAAGAGAGAGTGGGAGGGAAAGAAAGATGGGGAAGAGAGAGAAGAGCGAGGGGGTAGGGAGAGAAGATAGACAGATCGATTGATCTGAGGCCGACCAGCCCAGGCCTTGTGGCAGCTCCCAGGAGGCCCTAGGAGGAGTTGCAGGTGCAGGCACGGTCTGAGCAGGCAGGAGCTTATAGAGGCGTGCCTCTCTCTCCCGTCATTATGACCTCCACGCAGACTAAACAGCTTCGTCCCCTAACTGTTTTCAGCGACATGAATATTTTAAGCTCCCTCAAGTCTTCTGTGCCATTTCTGTGCAGCAGAGTGTGGCCAGGCCCCGGCACAACTTCAGATTCAACTTATTCTGCAAATGTCCGAAGGCTCAGGACTTGATTCTGTGCTAAGTCCCTGCCGGCTGCTTCACAGAGGTTAAAAAGCAGCAATGGGATTGTGTACAGCATCGGTCGTGTTTTAACCAAGCGCCAGCAGCAGTTGCTATTGGACTAGGGGGGCGGGGGGTAGAGTGAATGTGGCACTTAGGTCCTGAGCCCGGGCGGGGAGTGGGGTGGGGGCTGCATCTCAGGTGCCTCATGGTTTTCTGGAAGGACAGCGAGCTGCCTTTCCGGATCAAAGTCACAGGTAGATGTCTTGTCAAACCACTTCCCGTGCCCCGCACCCTGGCCAGGCCCACTCTCCAGCATCAGACGCCTGCACTAGCCCCAGCGAGGAGGGGAAGCCTGCAGCCCCCACCACACATTCTTGAGAGGGCTAGAGGACCCCTCCGCTAATCTTTCCCAGCCCATCCCTCAACTACTGTAAAAGGGATAAAATAAATATTTATGCTTTCATTTTACTCGTGTTTCATCGAAGTCGTTTCATTTGAGTGTTTTACAGACTACAGCTCGGTCGGAAACAGCTGCCTCCTATTAGGGCTGCCTGTGCCCCGGCCGGAGCTCACGCTCAAAGGCATGTGTCTTTTAGAAGTGAATTTTAAGACACCGTGCAGATGAGTAGGTGGTTCTCTATTATTTTACTTCTGATATTTAAGAAGTCATCCAGCATTCTAAAGCAAAGAATATCTCTACGTAGTTGTTCTGGATGGAACTTCCAGGACCGATGATGGAGTTCGGGGCCGGGAACCCACGTTGAAAGTCAAGCTCACTGCCATGGAGATGGTCAGACTCACAGTGACCGCAGGACAGGGCAGAGCAGCTGCGTGGGTTCCCCCCACTGTCCAACCCTGGGGCAGCAGACAGGATCCCCTTTCCCCGACGGGGGCTGGCCGATCTGAACGACTGCCCAACATGTACCCAACAGTGCCGTCAGACAGAGATGATATCCATGGTAACCTCTACTATCAGACAGAGATGATATCCATGGTAACATCTACCGTCAGACAGAGATGATATCCATGGTAACATCTACCGTCAGACAGAGATGATATCCATGGTAACATCTACCGTCAGACAGAGATGATATCCATGGTAACCTCTACCATCAGACAGAAATGATACCCTTAGGTCCTAAATCTACCTGCCTGTCCACCTCACCTGCCTGCGTGCTTCCCTACTACCTACCTATCTCCTTCCCTCCCTCCCATTTTGGTCTATGTATCACAGACCTACTTACCGATGTATCGATGTACCGATGGATCTGGGACCTGGTGGCATAGCGGTTATGCATTGGGCTGCTAAGCATAAAGATCTGCCGTCGTTCCCTGTGCCCTGTGAGGCCTCTGAGAGTCAGGGAAGACTCAGTAGCATTGAGTCTGATCTCCCCTTCTTACTTTGGGATGCATAAATCACCCATCTGTGCCTCTACCTAACCCTACCTCGCCCTTTAACTCTATCCGCCTATCCTCTATGCACCTTTTTATTCTATCTGCTTTTCCAAATCTGTGCTTGCTCCATCTTTTAATCGAACCATTAACTTTCCTCTAAGTTTTTATCTGTATCATTTTTTTCCTACCTACCTCTTTGCCTGTCTAACTGAACAGCCACCAGGGATCCCCCACCCCACCTTTGGGCAGAGGGCCCACAGAGCCCATCAGTGCAGTGGAGCAGCACTCGGCCCCTTGAAGGGCCCGTGGCTCCAACTGCAGCCACTCTTCACGAGATGATGGGGCCAGCCCTACACGAACTACTGCCCAGCACACAAAAAGGACAGTGTTCTGCAGGCTCATCTCATGAAGCAACTTTAACTTTGATACCCAGGTCAGGCAAAGACATCACCAGAATCAAAAATTAAAGGCCCATATCTCTGATGAATACAGACACCAAAAATTTCAATAAAAATCTAGCAAGGGAATTCAAACAAATCATCAAAAATAATAAAATAACCCATCGCGATCAAGTGGGAGTTGTGCCAGAGAAACAACGGTGGGTTTATACCAACGTAACTCATCACACAAACACAACAAGGGGTAGGAACCATGATCCCATCAACTGATACAAAGAAAGACGTGATGAAATTTACCACCCATTCCTGACAAAAAGTCCTCAATAAAACAGGAATCGAAGGGAAATTCCTTGGCATACTCAAGGCCATATATTCTAAATCAGCAGCCGGCATCTCACTTAATAAAGAGAAATTGAAAACATTCTCTCTTTGAATGGGAACCAGACAGCTGTTATCTAAGACAGTCCTGGAAGTCTGAGCCAGAGCTATAAGACATCAAAAATATATTAAAGACATTCACATAAGCACAGAAGAAACAAAATTCTCTTTATTTGCAGAGATGACATAATCTTACATATAGAAAACCCCAAATATTCATTTAAAAAGTTGTTGGAACATATTGAAAAACTTGGCTGTAGAAGGCGCTAAGATCAACATGCAGAAATCAGTTAGATTCTTGTGTACTAACGATGACACTGAAAGGGATATTAAAAGAACAGCACCATTTAGAATAAATACTCGGGAGATGAAATATTTAGGAATAAATTTTACCAGTGAAATAAAAGACTTACACAAAGAAAACTACAAAGCACTCCTGCACAAACCAAAAGAGGCTTACACAAATGAAACAATCTCCAATGATCCTAGATAGGTAGACTCAATTTAGTGAAAACGTCAATACTACCAAAAACACTTCACAAATCCAATGCAATTCTGATCCCAAACCCACCACAATTCTTCAAAGAACTAGAAAAACTCACTAGTCACTAACTTCACATGGAAAAGGACAAAACCCAAGATAAGCAGAAGACTGCTGAAAAAAGAAAAAGAAAGCAGGAAGCTTGTCACTCCCTCCCAGACACAGCTGGGGTCACCGGATCAGCACTGAGAACCAGACACACAACCACGCACCCACAGAGACCTGATCTTTGACAAAGGGCTGAAACACACTAAATAGGCAGGAGGTAACTTTCACAAGGATGACGCGGGACCTGTACTGCACACCAGCTACACACAAGAGTTTATGATAGAATAGAAACTCCCCAAACTAAACTCTCGGACACCGATTTGATGCTGTCATGCACTGACCCTTTACAACGGGGTTCAGCGCCTAGACAGTTACCGTTCGGGAAGCATAGCACCCTGTCTTTCTCCCTCGGAGTGGCGGTTTCAAACTGCTGGCCTGGTGGATCACTGCCGAATGCTTTATTCTGCATAGAAAAAAGGCCCAAATATAAACCCTAAAATCAGAAATACCACCAATGAAAAAAAAAATAGGGACAAAACTAAGGGCATAAATGCAATACCAAGTGCAATGAAAAATTCCTGTCTGCGCTACAGAAGATAAAGAACCTTCTAAAAACACAGTATTTGTGCACATCAAAAGATGCCAACAAAAGTGGTGAAAGGAAACCTACAGATTGGGGAAAAATCAGTAACAAAGCACCAAATTAAGGGCTAGTTTCAAAAATCTATAGAAGACTGCAATACCTTAATAAAAAATTACAACTAGCCCAATAAAAACACGAGTATACACTTTGCTAAAGATGACATGCAGTTGACCAACAACACAGACACGTGAATGCCTATGTTCATGGGAGCAAAATCTTAATGCTAAAAGGAGGAAAGCAGCCCAAACTGCAATTACAGAGGAATAAATAGGTCAGCTCTGGGCCATTCACACAATGGAATGCTGAGCACCAAGGACAGACAGGGACAACTTCCTTACACACAGTAGGGCACAGACAGACAAACAAGAGAACATTATGCTTAGCAAAGTGAGTTAAAGCTTATAAAGAAACGTTTAATGACACCGTTGTCACATGGAAAAATAAAGAAAAGTGCTTTTCACATCAGAGGATAAAACTATGAGAAGGCCACGAATGGGGGTGTGAGAGGGACAGGGAATTATGGAGGGGGAGGGGGCAAGGGGAAAAAAATCAATCACATTTACTGGGGGGAGGCCGCTAACAGGACACGATTACTGATCGGGCAAGATGGGCTGTGCAACTACACGGAACATGTTTTTCTTTAAAAACCAAAATAAAATTATAACTTTGAGAGAGAAATCACATCCCTAAACCTCCATATTCCTTATCCCTCGGATCTAAACATTGGTCTCACTGGCTATAAAGAGGTGTGTTTGTTGGAGAGGGGAGAGAGAGAGTGAGAGGGAGGGAGAGAGAAAGGCAGTCTGCTTCCCTAGAGATGTACAGTTCTGGCGCCCCGGATCCAGCCTCTACTCTGTCCTGCCCAGCCTGGGAGCGGGCTCAGGCTTCGCCAGGAAGCTCAGGGGAGACTCGGGTAGCCGGGTCTTCACGGTGCCCTCACTCACGCGGCCCTGCCTTTCTGCAGCAGGTTTGGAACTCCTGGCGAAGGGCACCGCTTCTTCCCTCCAGTTGCTGCCTCGTGCTCCCCAGGGGCCTCTGCCGTGTGGGCAAGTTCTAGTGCGGCTCTCCTCTTGTGCCTGAGGGCATGATCACCCGAGAAGTCCGGGGCACGGGCTGCCCGGCTGCCCGTGCATCAGCCCGGCCGGTGGCCGTTGGTGCTGGTCCAACACCCTTCAAGTGGGAGCCCGGATGGATCCATGTGGTTTCCAAAAATAGATTCTGGCTATCCAAATGTTCAGCACATCCGAGCTTCTGACCCAAATCCATCATCCTACAAAGAGGCGACTGTTCTTCACTCACTGCAGCTCTCTCTACACCCCCCCCCCCCATTCTGACTCACTGCAGCTCTCTCTGAACTGCCCCCGCCCCACCCCGTCTGACTCCCGGCAGCAATGTGTCCGGACACGCCTCCGTCCTGCCACTGTCAGATGGGTGGCCGAGCACTCGTTTAAGGGGCCGCTCCGGGCTGTGTCATCTCTGTATTCCCAGCACCTACCACAGGACCTGCCTCTTGTTAGGTGCTTAAAAATGGTCATAGATGCAGGAGAATGCCGTGAATCCTGCCACGCCACACAGGACACATAGGTAACATGGGCAAAGTCTCAACAATGAAAGCCAAGGAGAAAATGCATTTACAATACATAGAATAAAGAGCCAGGTTCCTGAAAACTAGACGAAAAACTCTCATACATCAACAAGAGATCATGGGACGATCCCATTAAACAAACAAACATGACCCCCCTCCCCCAGAAAAAAAAAACGAACAAATATATTCATAGGCTATTTACAGAAAAATAGCCAAATTTCCAAAATCCAAAGTCGGACCAAGTAAAACCCATTGCCATCGGTGACTCACGGTGCCCATGCAGAGCGTCCAGACCGTCACCACAAGGACAGCAGATCAAAACCACCCGCCGCTCCGGGGGAGAAAGATGAGGCTGCCTGCTTCTGTAGAGAGCTCTGTAAAATTCTTGGAAGAAAATGTTCCAAATATCACAGAGGAGGAGAAGAGACGATAAACATTCAGGAAGCCAAGCGAACGCCAATCAGATTAACCCCCTAACCTCCCCCCTCAAAAAAAAAAACACATCAGGGCCTATAGAAGTCACACGAGCCAAGTGCAAGGAAAAGAGGATGCTGAGAGCAGCCAGAGAGAAAGAAGCAGCTCCATATGAAGGCAAACAGGTAAGAAGGAGCTCAGCCCTCTGCAGAGACCGCACAGGAAAGAAGAAACGAAGCAGCGTACTGCAACAGCTGAAAGACAAGACCTGCAACCCAAGAACCCTTTCTCCAGCAAAGCTCTCCATCACTTTCATTTTTGGTTTTTGGGGTATCACTGCCCTCTGGTGGTGGGAGTAAGAGGCCCAGTCTTTGCTCCTGTGGAGCCGCTGCTGGAATTGAACCTCTATCCCAGTGGGCCGTCCCGTGCACAACCACTCCGCCACTGGGGATCAGCCTTTCCACCATATTTGAGGGAAAATAAAAGTCTTCTCAAAAAAGGAAACTTTTACAAAATTCGTGAAAACAAAAGCAGCATTACAAAAAAATACTTTCCAGTTCTTTATGGGCAGAAAGGACACAAACCTGAGACCAGCACGAGGGGGCACGCCGCCCAGCAGCCAACACATGAAAACAAGAGCCGCAGCATGACAGAGGCAGCAGAGGAACAAAGGCAAGAACACACTCGATACACACGCCGCCCTGTGACACACACAGCACAAGATGGCCAAGATGTAGGAGATTAGTACAGTGCTAACTGCACCGAATGTTAATGGTTTAAACACACCTATTAAAAGACAAAGAGTAAAACAAATAAAATAAAAGACAAAGAGCAGTGAGCTGGAATAGACAACAAAAATTCATCAGTCCGCTGCCTTCAAAATTCTAGCTCAGACTTAGAGACAAAAACAGACTTGAGAGTCAAAGGATGGCAAAAGACTTACCAGATGAATGGCAATTAGAAAAACAGCAGGCGTGGCAACACTAATCGGACAAACTAGACCTCAAGTTACAGAAAAATAATGGAGAGATAAAAATAGGCATAACATGATGCTCAAGGGATCAATAGACCCCCAACCCATAAACACAAAAAACATTTATGTGCCCATGAAAGACCCTTGAAATCCATCAACCAAATCCTCAGAGATGAAAAGAAAAATCGGTGGATCAACAATTATAATAGGTGGTTTCAATACACCACTCTCAAAGAAAGACAGGTCAACAGGTAAGAAACTCAGAAAAGAAACTGAAGAGCTGAACAACACAAACACCTCAGCCCATCAGACATTTTCAGAGCTCGCCGACAAACAGCGTAAAAGTAGCCACTCTTCTCCAGTGCACAGGGCAATACTCGGAAATAGATCACATGCTGGGACACAAGGCAAGCATGAGAAGATGAAAACACACAGAGGTCATTCAGACCACCTCTCTGACCACAGTACCATGAAGCCGGGCATCAACAAGAGAAAGGACAAAAAGACAGACACTTGGAGACTCAACAACGCACTTCTCAAAAAAGAATGGCCATTAGTCCAAATTAGAGAGGATATTTGGAAGTTCCTAGAAACCAATGAGAACGACAATATGACACACCAAAATCCACGGGGTGCAGCAAAGGCTGTTATCAGAGGTCCCTTTCTTTACAAGAAATGCAGCCGTGAAAGAAGAGGGAGAGGGCTGAGCCCCAGCGACATAGTGATGAGTGCGGGACTGCGGCCCACCGGCTTGGTGGTTCAAATCCAGCAGCAGCAAGGCTGAGCAGCTCCCACGACCACCAGAGGGCAGTGATGCCCACCCCACCCCCACCTCCCCGCCAAAAAAACAGGAACAAAACAAAACAAAAAAGAAAGAAGAGGGGAGAATTATGGTCAGCACATGCACATGGCATCTCTAGCAGTTATAACAGAGCTAACAACAAAACCTCTCCAACAGCAAAATAAAAATCATAAAAATTAGAACAGAGATAAATAAACTGGAAAGCAGAAGAACAATGGAAAAATCAACAAAGCAGAATGTTGGTTCTTTGAAAGGGTCAACAAATCCACAAACCACAAGCAAACCTAACAAAGAGAGATGGAGCAGGCATCAATATCTAGAAAATTAGGGATGAAATAGGGGAGCCACAGCAGACCCTAATGAAATAAAGAGATCAATTATGCATTGATCCAACAAATTCGATCATATGGAGGACATGGACAAATATTTGGAAAACCACTCCCCAAATGAACACTTATGGACATTAAGAACTTGAACAGCCCCCACCCCACCCCAATGAACCCTTGATAACGTATACATTATTTTCCCCAAATTTTACACTGACCGATGTCTCCCTTCACCTACTTTTTTGTTGTCCATTCCCCTGAGAGGGGTTATAAAAAAAAAAATAATGAAAAGAACTTGAACAGATCCATAGCAAAAGAAACAGACAAGGCTGAGCCCCAGTGGCGTAGTGGTTGTGCACGGGACTGCGGCCCACTGGGATGGAGGTTCAATTCCAGCAGCGGCTCCACAGGAGCAAAGACTGGACCTCCTACTCCCACCACCAGAGGGCAGTGATGCCCAAAAAACAAACAAAACCAGAAGAAACAGACAAAGTTGCCAACTGAAAAAAGCCCCAGTTCAGATGGCTTCACTGGAGAATTCTACCAAGCATGCAGAGAAGAGCTGACACCAAAATCCTACGCAAACTCTTCCAGAACACAGGAAGGGCCGATACACTCCAAACTCATTCTATGAAGCCAACATAACCCTGATACTAAAACTAGGCAAAGACCCCACCAGGAGAGAGGATTACAGGCTGATATCTGTCATGAACATAGATGTAAAAACCCTCAAGAAACTCTTGGTCAACAGGGTCAACATATCATAAAAATAACACATTACAAGTAAGAGGGATTCATACCAGGGATGCAGGGATGGTTCAACATTTGAAAACCAATGTATGTAAAACACCACATCAACAGAAAAGTCATAGGACCTTGTGCTCATATCAATTGATGCAGAAAAGCATTTGCTAACATCCAACACCAGTCCTAATAAAGACTCTCAAAAGACAGGATCAGAAGGAAAACCCTCAACACAACAAAAGCCATATTTTAAAAATCCACTAGCCAATATTACACCCAATGGAGAAAAGCTGAAAACACTTCCAGCGAACAAGAGAGCCTGACAAGGATGTCCCTGTCTGTACATCCATTCAACATTGTGCCGGAAGTCCTAGCCAATGCCCTAAGACCATGGCAGGATCTCAAGGGTGCACGACTGGGTAAAGAAAAAGTGAAACTATCACTATTTGCAGGTCGTATGATTTTACATATTGAGAATCCTAAGAGATCCACAATAGGATTGCTGGAAACAATAGAGAATGTTAGTAGCCAGCAGGATAAGAGAATAACATGCAGAAATCATCTGAATCCTTGTACACCAGTGATGGGAATACGGAAAAAGATATCACAGAATCAGTGCCATTCACAACAGCCACACAAAAGCTGAAGTACCAGCAACTCACCTAACCAAAAATACAAAAACCCAACAGACAAAGAAAACTGCAGAACATTGTTACAAGAACTAAAAGGGATTTACACAAATGGAAGCATAGTCCATGTTTATGGATTGGAAGACTCAATATTGTGAAAATGTCAATATTACCTAAAACAGTGGTTCTCAACTTGTGGGTGGTGACCCCTTTGGGGGGGGGGGGTCCAATGACTCTTTCTGTGAATCTTTCTGTGACAAGAATCACTTGTCATTTTGAGCATTAAGAGTGTAAGGGTGGAGTCTAGCCTGCCAATCAGATCATAGTCAATGAGGCCTCTGTGTGGGCGTGGTCTTCTCCCGAGGATTCTGGGAACTCCTGTACTTCTTCCTTGGAGACAGGAGACACCTTTTCTCTCACTGCTCGCTCCCTGGGAGACACTGTACTGACAAGACACATGGCACTAAGCCGACAGACCCCATGTCCTGGGAACTGGAGGACCCACTTGGGTCCCTGTCAGCGCTGAGATGTTTACACCACTGGATCCAAAGACATTCTACCCACTGGCTTGTGATTGTCCTGCATTCAGCATCATTGCATGCATTTCTTGAGTCTGAAGAGGACTTTATACACTGGTATCAGGCATATGGGCTTGTATCAGACTTGTGGGCTTGGACTGGACTGTGTTGGAATGCCTTCTTAAAGTACAATTACCTTTTACATAAAACTCTCTCTTAAATACATATAAGTGTCTCCATGAATTTATTACTTTTGCCTACCCAGACTAACACACTTTCTCAGAGGTTGCTTGATTCATAACAGTAGCAAAATTATAGTTATGAAGTAGCAATGAAAATAATCTTATGGTTGGGGGATCACGACAACATGAGGAACTGTATTAAAGGGTCACGGCTGACCTAAAGCAATATACAAATCCAATGCAATCCAAATCTAAATTCCAGCACCATTATTCGAAGAAGTGAAAACCCTGGCTCCCAGCCTCCTCTGGACAGGACAGGCAGGGCGCCCCTCAAGAAAAAGAGCACATGGCTGGTCTTGCAGGACCTGCGCTCAACACCTCCTGTGCGGCCCTCTGGTCACAACAGCCTGGTGCTTGAATGACAACAGGTACTCGGACCAAGGGATCAGGACAGAAAACCTGGAAATGAAAACCTCCCCATACACATGATTTTTGACAAAGGCCCACAAAACATTAAATGGCATGTAGATGCCTGCTTCGATGGATGGTGTTGGAAAAGGAGGGTACCCACCTGCAGAAGCAAGGCCCCTACTCCATCCATGCAAACTCACGGTGGATCAAAGACCGAGATGTAAAACCCAAAATTATCAGGATCATCAATGAGAAAATCGCGACAAAGCCAAGAACCCTGATGCAGGGAATACACAGGCTATCAGAATGAACAAAGGAAACACACTCCAAGCAAGATAAAATAGATGAATGGGACCTATGAGAAAGAAAACACTGCACATCGAAAGACATTATTAAAAGAGTAAAAGGAGAGCCCACAAATGAGGGAAAGATAGTAACAACATATGAGAGAAAGGACTGATTACTAAGATCTACAGAATTTTATAAGCTTACAGCAAGAAAAAAAGCACAAACAGCCCTCTGAAAAGGTGGGCAAAGACCTGAATGAACGATTCACAAAGGAGGACTCGGAAGGGTAACAAACGCAAGGGAATGCTCCTGGTCACTGGCCATCAAAACGACAATGAGATACCACCCACAGTTGTAACTCAACTAAAAAAAATCCCAAGAGAAACAAATGCTAAAGAGGGTGTGGTGAGATAGGAACTCGCATCCACTACTGGCGAACTTGTAACTGCCTACAGCCACTCTAGAAGGCAATGTGGTAACACCTAAAACAGATGGGAATTGAACTACCATATGACCCAGCACTACCATAACTGGGCATATTCCCAAAGAAGTAAGAATCAGATCACCAACAGATGCTTGCTCCTCCATGTTCATCGCAGCTCGGTCCACAAGAGCAAGAAGCTGGAAAAAGCCTCAATTCCCATCAACAGAAGAATGGATTTCACACACACACACACACACACACACACACACCTAAAAAGGAGCAACGAAACCAGGAAACGCCTCAACCTGGGAGGGATCGGGAAGACGCTATGCTGAGTAGCACAGGAGGGTGGATACCGTGAGTCACTAAGTCCCAGCTCCGACTTCAGAAGACTTAGTTCTCACTGTATGGTCCTGCTTGGTACTCGCCCCAGGAAGGGAACACGGAAGATGCAGGCACTGCAGCAGGGTGCGGTGGAGCATTTCAGAGAACAGAGTGTCTGGGGTCGTGAAGGCTTGACTTCAAACAAAGGGCCATCTAAGTGAGATGCCAACGAAGCCCTCAAGGGAGAAGCCCACCGTCATCAGTCACTGAAGGACTGGAATCCACATCAGCCTCAGAGCCTAAATAGTGAGACTCCATGTGCAGAAGGCGATGGATGGCGGTGGGCGCCCACGCCTCGTCTGTGGGACGGCATAGGAAATAAGCCCTGGAGAATGCTCCTCTCGGAAACCGAGGGAGGGGAGCAGAGTGGGCACTGAACAGTGTTTGGGAGAGGAGTCTCGGCGGTCAGAGGCATAAATCCGACCTGAACAGGGAAAACTTTGGAAGCAGATCCCCCCTGCGGTGAGGACTAGGCCTGATCTGGTTTCCAAAATTTCCTGTCTTTTCTGTTTGGATCGTTTTGTGTGCTTTCTGCTTGTTCACAGAAGCGTGTGTCTCAGAGGTGCGATGACGTCAGGGGAGTCACCCTCTGGGCGCTGTGTCACATGCTGCTCCATTTTGGGGAACATGGAGGCCAGGATTGATGAACCTGGAGAGTCAGCAGGGAGTAAGTGGGAAGGGGAGGGGAGTACATAGCTGGGGGGGGGTGTTAAAAGGGAGATGATATCAATAAGTCCATGTAGAAAAGGAATGTTTGGAAAGCGATGTGGTCGTAATTGTACATTCTACTTGACGTGACTGAAATGCACCGTCTTGGAGACCCACAGGAGCAGGTCCTCCCTGTCCTCTCGGGCCACTGTGAGGCGGACGCCACTGGCCGGCAGCGAGAGAGATCGTTTGTAGCAGGAGCCCACAGGGACTCCTCCGCACGGGGCCCTCTGACCACTGGCCGCCACTGTGGAAGCTCTGTCCTCAGGCAGGTGTGGTTGGGCCCGGAGAGGGTCTGCCTGACCACAGGTGTGGCTGGGTGTGCCCTGCTGGATGTGGGTGATGGGTCCCTTCCAACAGCATCAGCTGGAGGGCCCGGTACAATCCACTTGCTCGTCCATCTTAGCACGAGTGTGTCCCAGTAGTGTGCCCCCACCCCCCGTCTGACCTGCCACCACTCTGACTGCAGTGGTCCCTGCCGTCCTCAGTGGTTGATCCTGCAACCACTGGGCTCTGTCTCGGCCTTGCTCGTATGGAGGGTTCGTCTTTGTACTGTTTAAGGCTTCATGAATGCGTCTCTGCAGATTATATTTGAGACAGGGGCCTCTGCTGCCCCAGGACACTCCAAGTCCGCCTCAAGGCAATCTCAGATGATTCAACATTGGGTTTCAGCTCAAGAAAGGGCTGTGCTGTGAGGGGTGTGTGGTGTGTGGTGTATGTGTACAATATATGTGTGGTGTGGGTGGTATGTGTGCTATGTGTGGTGTATGTGTGGTATGTTTGTTGTGGTATGTGAAATATATGTGTGGTGTGGAACATATGGGGTCTGTGTGTATGGTGCATGTGTGTGGTGTGTGATCTATGTATAGTAATTATGTGCATAGTGTGTGCATGGCGCATGTGGGACACGTGTGTGGTGTGTGTGTGGTATGTGTGTGCTGTGTATGTGTGGCTGCGCTGTGCGTGGCATCCGTGGAGACGTGTGTGGTATGCGTGGCCCTGCTAGTGTCGTGGCTCCCTGTTGGACTGGTAACCACACGGTTGGCACGGGGAACCCACCAGAAACATGCTCACCATTTTCAATTCATTGACAAGGTTTGGGGCTTTTCCTTACACCAAAACGAGACTGCCACAGAAAGGGGTTGATGCACTCAGCCTGTCTCTCTCTGATGCTCATCACCAGGGCCCCTGAGCGGAAGGCGGCTGCTGTCTGCAGGGGCTGTCCAGGGCTCTGCTTAGTGACTCCCCGCCTAAGGGAACGCCTGTCCTGAGTCTCCTGCGTCTGTCCGCCGCTGTGACTGGGCCTGAGCCCACGGTGGCAGCCACTGTCTGTCCATCTCCTCGACGCCTCTCTCACTGGCCCTCTGCTTCACCACACTTATTTTCCAGGGAAACATGCACAGGAGATGAAGTCTCACTGGCTGTGTTAGTCCAGAGAGACTAGAGAAAAATCCGTAGACACTCCTATGTGAATAAGAACAAGGTTTATATACAAGAGCAAGTGAATAATGAGAAAACATGCGAGCCCAGTCCAGATCAAGTCCTTAAGTCCAATATTAGCCCTTATGTCTGATATCAGTTTCTAAAGTGCTCCACAGACTCATGAGCGCATGTGATGATGCCGAATGCAGGCCGGTCGCAGGCCGGGGGGAGAAAGTCTTTGGATCCAGTGGCGCTGGAAGCATCTCCATGCTGGCAGGGTCTCCATGTGGCTCCTCCAGCCCTCAGGGCTGCGTCAGGGAGGTCCAGGTGGCTTCTCCTCGGGGCTGTTTCCCAGGGAGTGAGCAGAGAGAGAACGGGGCTCCCATTTCCAAGGATAATCAGGATTCCCAGAATTCTCGGGAGAAGGCCAGGCCCATACAGAGCCTCTTTGGTTATGTCTCGATGGGCAGGCCTTAATCCTCTCAAGTGGACTCAGCCTGATTATGCTGTTACCACACCATCCTCCATCCAGGACAGGTCTGTGTCTTCTCTGGGGGGTGGGGGGGTCCATGCTGCTCTCAACAGTAGTCACAGGCACACGCTTCAAGGGCCTGCCTTCTTCTGCGAGCTTCCTTCCTTACTCCAGGCCCAGCTTCTGCTAGCACGTGAGCTGACAGAAAACACCTGGGGCAAACGCACCTTAGTCCCCAAAGTGAGGACACTGCTCTTCCGCTCCCCAGAGAAGTCTTCTGCATCAGGTTTCAATGAGCTTAATGGCAGATCCAAACAATGCCGTCACATAGCACTTCCACAGGGCCGTGAACACGCCCGGGGAAGCCAACTGCAGGTCACATGCTGCGACATCATACAACATGCTTTAGGTCACGTGTAGACATTGGCAGCAGGAAGCCCTGGCGGCAGAGTGGGCCATGCACTGGGCTCCTAACCACATAGCCAAGAGCTCGAAACCACCAGTCACTCCTCGGGAGAGGGTTGAGTGACAGTCTGGGGAGCCAACGGGGTCCTGGAGTTGCTGGCAGGGGGTGTTGCTTTGCTTTTAACGAAACTTAATTGACCCCTTCACACCTTCATGCTGCAGTGGGTTGAGCTCATCAGGTTTGTGCTAATGCTCTCCGAGTTGTGCCGGCCACATTTTGCAGTGAGAGCTGGATCGGGTGACAGGCAGGCAGGCAGGGTTCTGGGGGGTGGTGCAGGACTGCACTGCGTTCCTGAGGTGAGCCCTCCCGCCTTGCTGGTTGGCCGGGGAGTGAGTTCTCCTGCTCTGGTGTGACTTGGAGGCCGTGCTCCAAGGGTAGACACCGCCACACCGCCCAGTCTTCACAGCCGAGCGCTGCATGGGCTGTGTGGTCTCCGAGCCTGCAGGCGCTTCCTTCATTAAGTGGCGTGATAATCTAGGGAAATGACTGTACACCATCTGTCAGTCAAGCAAGTCTTGTGTTAACACAACACACACCGCGCCCCCAACCCCCAGCGGATGGGTGTGTGTGAGACTGTCCGAGCCTGTCGATAGTGGGAGACTTGGCTTTCTGATGAGATTCCAGGGCCAAGGGCGCGGTTTCACAGGAGGGAGATCCCATTGACACATGGACGAGCAGAGGCTGGACGCCGCCCCACGGCAGCGGGCAGCCACTGGGTGCCAGCAGGAAGGGAGAGTCACCCCACGTCTCACTGATGGGGGCCACGGGGGTTGGGATGCCCCACCTGCAGGCAGGTGTTCTCAGCACTAGGAGTCATGAGGAGGAAGCCCCCCCCATCTCCAGGTGGTGTGCCCCACCCTACATGGCCAGCATCCGAGACGGCAATGTTGTCTGGGATTTCTGGGAGAAAGCATTCCTGTCTTCCACTAATTCTGAATTAGTCACGGCGAACACTCGCCGGGCCTTGTCCAGAAGCAGTGACTCCTGCTGTCAGGGCCTTGGGGTGGGGTGGGGGGAGGGGGCACATTCAGAATCCCGCGGGCAGATGTTTTCAGGGGGAGTTGGCCTGCTCTTGGCCACATCTCCAGGACAAGACCACGGTGGTGTCCCCATCTTTGCTCCCAATTACATCATCACGCTGCAGTGTCACTCTCCCATTAGGCAGATAATGCGCTGTGTTTTCATACATTAGAGCCTTGTTTATCACCGCCACCTAGGCAGGGCGGCGGGGAGCGTCAAGCTCATTTGTACGACGTCCCCATTAAGGAGCTCAGCCAAGCATGGGGCGCGGCCAGGGCCTTTTATGAACACATCAGGCAGCTTCCTGAGCTGGCATCTCCCTACCGTGTCAGTCTGACGGGGTCTGAAGGACAAATCGCTGACGTGAGGGCTGTCACAGCCAGGACCCAGCGCCCACTGTCTGTCGGGATCTGGGCAGCGAGGTGCCGCCGGGTCCCCCCCCACCCCCGGAGCTTCCAGTGACTGGGGAGACAAGTCCCCTCTCTCCACGGCCCCCGAGTGACCCTGCACCAAGTCCGTGCCCGTCGCTGGGTGCGGGAGCTTTGAGGTCCAGCACGCCATGCAGACATGGGGACAGGCACCGGGGCCCAAGCCTTCACCTTGGTTCCTCACGTGGGGGCCCCTTTCCGGGAGAGAGGGGAGTGAGGTGGAGCCCACAGACCCCACACGAGACCCCGAGAGTAGGGTCGGCTCCACGGCAGGGAGTGCTCATCTATTACTCACTGAACAGGGAGCCACAACCTGACAGCCTGATGCGACCTCTGCACTGGCAGGTCAAAGTTCAAGCCCGCCAGCCGGTCTGAGGGCGCAGGAAGAGGCTGTCTGCTCCAGCTCCACCCGCCCCCAGTGCTGCTACGAGTCAGAATCGCACGACCAGGGCAGTGGGGCTCACACATCGTGGTTATGTAATTAACAAGAAGTAAAAAGGGAAGATTGGGCTGGGCCCCGGCGGCCTAAGTGGGTGAGTGCGGGACTGTGGCCCACGGGTTTGGTGGTTTAAATCCCGCGGCGACTCTCAGGAGCAGCGCTGGGTGGCTCCCACGACCACCAGAGGGCAGTGAGGCCCCCCCCCCCCCCAAAAGGGGGAAGATTTTGGTAAACAGCTAGTTTAACAGTTTTCATCCACTGTGACTTAATGTGGGCTTGTTTTTCTGAGATCAGACGAGATAGGACATGTGTAGGGTGGTATGGCCGTAGACTTTGGTCTTGTTTATACTCTCAAAGATGACACTTCGAGAGTCAGGTGACAGGAGCATGTCATCCCTCCCAAGGAGGCAGTCGTGTGGTTCACGCTGATCACGGAGGCTGCTGGAGAGTTCGGTCCATGACTGAGTGCCTGGCGGCTGAGCCATGGTTGGGGTGAGGAGGCCGAGGGAGTCAGCTTCCATGCTGACCCACAGCGGGGCTCTGTCCATGCCATTTCTCTCTGCACACACAAAGTGAGCTCGCACGGGGCCAGGCGTTGGTCCAAGTTCCTCACCCAAGCATGGCGGCAAACCTGGAAGCATCACTCTCATTGCTCCCGAGATGCGTGTCTGCTCCAGGCGGGACCTGCTCCAGGCTGCGCCACTGTCTCAGGCCCCATGGGCAGGTCCCCACCCTGCAGGGCCACCCTGTCTGGGGACTGATTGCGGCAGTGAGTCTGAGGAAAGGCATGAGGCCACAGGAGGTGGGAGAGCTGTTGGGATGGGGCTGTGAAAGCAGGGTCTGGCCCAGCGTCCTTCATCTTTATTGTTCCAGTCTGAAGGGCATCTGAACCTGCTGGAGTCATTCAGACTCATGAAGTCCCAGGCTGCGGGTCTCACCGAGGTCACACACACACACACACACACACACACACACACACACACACACACAAGCACACATGCATGCACGTCCACCTCTTCCTGACAGAACGTCCCTGTCATCGATGGGAAGAAACCAAGTGTCCTCGACTGCCAGCAGACAACAAGATCCCACTGTCCGACGTTCCCCTTCACCCGAGACAGGACAAAATAACCATCTATAAAGTGTCAAGGGCTCATGAGGGAGGGGACAGGGAGGGAGGGGAACAGAGAGGGAGGGGGGGAAGGAGGAGCTGATACCAAGGGCTCAGGTGGAAAGCAAATGTTTTGAAAATGAAGATGACAAGAAATGTGTTTGACACCATGAATGCATTTATGGATTGTAGTGAGAGTTGTACGAGCCCCCAATAAAACGATTAAAAAAAGAAAAAGATTCCAGTGGTCCTGTGTTTCCAGACCCACGGGATCGACTTTTCAATGTCCATGGGCTCAATGGTCAAGAAACCCAATGATCCCTTGCATGGGGCCAATGTGCTGGGAGAGACCTTCTGGAGATGAGCAGACGCAAGGCTGTCACCAGGTACGCTCCAGGCCTCTGACCCCGGCCACGGCATGGACTCCCCTGAAGCGAACACGGGACCTCCCCGTGAGGACGTGGGCAGGCCATGTTAGCAGGTGAAGGGCGGGCCCCGGGAGCTGCACTGCGGGCCCAGCCCAGCAGGAGTGTGAGGCCAGTGCAGGGCGGCCTGCCTGGCCGCACGGTGGCTGCACGGTGGCCACAGCCTGCGTGTCTGCGCCCTGGCCGCGGGGTCTGCAGTTGCCTCACCCCCGGGAGACACAGCACGGAGATGCCTCACCACCCCCTGCACCTCAGGGAAAGCCTGGGTTCTCTCTGAGCAGCATCTCGGCATCTGCTCCCCCGCTAACACCTGCTTCTGGCCTGGAACGGAGGGCCTGTGCCGCAGCTGGAGGCGTGGGCTTGGCGGCTGCTCTGATGGTGGGGGATAGTCTGGGGAAGGGTCAGGACCGATTTGAGGGCGCAGTCTTGGGAGGGGGGGCTGGGTGCAGTGGTTACCTTTGACAGGTCTCTGAAGTTTCCCGGGAGAGTCAGGTCCAGCTCTTCCGACTCGTAGTTTGTGAGCACCCACGGGAACACAGGGTACTGGTTCAGGTCGTTGTACGTCCGCCCTGGAGGGAGGGGGTGGGAAGGTGGTTGTGTTAGGGGTCCTCAGGCAGTGGCTGCTGCTCGGGGAGGTGGACAGGTCCCTGTTACCCGAGCCTGTCCCCTTGGCCCTTCTGAGGCTGAGTCCTGGGGGGTGGGGGTAGCAGGAGGAACGACTCAATCATGTCTCCCAGTCACAACTCAGAAAGGGGCAGGTGGAATGACGTCACATGGCCATGGGGCCTGGTGCGCATGCAGACTACAGGTGGGTTATAGAGAGATGAACAGTGGCAGAGGGTGCTTTTGGGTCTAGGCCCCAGGTGAGCTGCCTGGCCCCCTCCTCTGCTGATCGTGATGGGGCCATGCTGTACCTGGAGTACAGCCTGGCCACTGGTTATGGGGCAGTGATGGTGCATGCTACACAGGCACCTGGAACCGCACCCATGAATGAGGGCGCCCGAGACGACAAAAGCTGGTGGGTGTCCAGGGGGCGGCTGACCCTGCTGCCCGACGCCCCTGCTGGTGCCAGTGTGGGTTTGCTATTGACCAGGGGCTGGTGCTGGGCTGGGGGAAACCCAGGGCACAGGCTGAGCCAGCTGCTTCAGTGAGTGACGCCTGACTATGCGTTTTCGGGTGAAGGGGGCAGAGCCGTCCACGGCCCCCTCAGAATTCTCGCTCGGTGGCACCATGGCAGACTTCACGCTGTGGGAGAAGGCCGTGCCCACGTCTCAGGAGCTCAGTTCCCGTGCCCCGGCAGTCTGTCGGCAGTGGCTGTGCCGTGTGGTGTCCGTGGGAGGTCATTGGAGGTCCACGGTGTCCATGATTGGTGAGAATCATCCTCTGGGAGTCCACGGGGTTGGGGGGCAGGGGGCACTGCTCTGACGCAGGTGTGCAGAGTGCCACAGGGTGCCCGCTTCTTGCTTTCGTTTTTACACAAACAATGTAGGTGCTTGAGAGATGCCAGGATGCCGAGGACCCCTGGTGGCCCCATGGGCTGCCAGCTGCTGGGCCGAACCCAGTGGGCGCTGCGTGGGAACCAGAGGTGGCTGCAGGGCTCCATACGCATGCCCCATCCAGGGACCGCAGGCAGCTCCCCCGTCCTCTGTGCAATGACAACGCTGATGGGGGCCCCTCCAGGGCGGTGGGCGTGGACGAAGGCCAGTAGGGACAAAGGTCCCGTGTAACCGAGGGAGACACGCCCTGCCGCAGCCTGGGACACGCGGCACGCTCCAAAGACCCCCGCAAAGCAGGCGCCGCTGGCACTGAGGGAGGGGCTTCCCACACAGTGTGCCCGCGCGCCCTTCTGGCGGGGCCCTGCTGGGGCACAGGTTGGTGAGCGGGGCGGCTGGAGCCCACTGGCCCTGCATGAGAAGCCCTGGTCACATGCTCCTTTGAAGCTGGCATCCTAGAACACCCTCCCATGTTGAGCTCCGTCACAGGCTGTGGCTGTGGGGCAGGAAGAACCACTCTCACGTGCCCAACAAGCACGCCCATTTAATAGCGGAAGAAGGCCATGCGTGCTGAGAAGCACATCCTGCTGGGGGTGGGGCAGGTGAGGCTGACGGGCACGAGGCCCGGCAATGGCGGTGAAGAGGGCGCAGGACCGGGCGGAGCAGGCAGCCGTCTGATGTCCTAGGCGGCTCGATTCAGACCCCCATGGAAGGCACATCACCAGACAGCCTCGCCCACCTGCCTCTCTGCGAGCCGCTGGTGGGCTTGAATTGCCGACCTTGTGGCTCACAGCCGATGCCACTCCGTTGCCAGGACTCCCTGGGGTCCAAGGCCTTCTGGAACATGCAGGTCGTCCTAGCCACGTGCAGCTGGTCAGCCTGTAGCTGAGTCTCCGTGGGACCCACGGCGTGGCCCTTCGTGGTGTGGTCGGCACAGAACAATGGAGGCGTAGCACACGGGTCTCCGAGACCCTGGGCTTGCTTCTTCATTACACACGCAACTTTGTAATTAAACCATCCAATTTAATGTTTTCATATGGCACTTTGGTTTTGAAGGTAAAGCAATCTTGAGACAGCTGACAACGAAATTATAACTGCAATTCCTTGGTGAAAATGTTAATGACAGTAAAGTATTGTTTAATTAGGTGGTCGCCGCGGCTATGCGGGCGCTGCAGAGCGGCGTCCCTGCGCCTGCCGGCGCCTTCACACTCCACAGACACTTTGTCATCTCTAGGTCATTAGGAGGGAGTTTTTAATGACTTTTCTAGAAGCAAGCAGTTCAAGTTACAGCTAATTAGATGACAATAATAAGCCCGACACGCGCTGTAGCTAAATATATACATAATTAACCAGCGAGGGTTTGCATATCACAGGGTACAGGGGAAAAAAAGTGGAAAATGCTAAACAGGAAGAAAAAAAAGGTTGGGGTGGGGGGGACACGGTGCGGAATTCATTAGCTGATGGGATGACAACTCAGAGAGCTGCACAACAGCAACAAATTCTCACACCTCACAGGGCACCGTCGACACGCAGTCACGTTAGCAATCATGCTACATTTTTTTTAATGTAGGCCTGCCAGATTGTAACATCTTTTTCCGAGCACCATCAGATGAGGGACGGGGGAGGCTTGTCTCTAACCGGCCCTGGTGAGCAGAGAGCCAGGCCACTCCAGGCAGGCGGGCTTGGGACGGCTTTTATTCAGGGTTCCCGGACAGAGAGCGGTTGTGAGATGGCCAGGAGGTGTCCCAATGAGCTGGGCGCATCACCTGCCAGGACCGAGTTGGACGCCAGGCAGTTTTAACACGCAGAGGTCATGGGCTGACATGGGAGCAGGAGGCTGCGGCCCTGCTCCGTCCTGGGTCCCAGGGGCTGCCTGCCGCTCTCAGACCGCCGAGGGGGGAGGGTGGCCGGGGGAGACCGTGTGGGCTGGACGGCTCCTTGCTTCTTGCCCACAGTCCTGGCCTCCAAGTTGGTATTTTCCTTACTGCACCAACAGCACCGGTAGAGGGTACCGAGAGATCCACAGGCTGGGACGCGCTTGTGGAAAACCAGCCTGCTTCCCCACACAGCCTCTTCACAAGACACACACGCATGTTGCTGGATATGTGTCATGTGCAGCAAACTGAGGGACCATAAGGAGTGCACAGAAAGGTGGAATGGAAGGACAATGGGGTTTTCCCGTGAGCTTTATGAAGAACCCACGTGTGTGTTTTGGGTTTTGTGCACACATCATATATGTTGATCTGAAAAATCTATCTAATGCGTTCATGTGACGACGTGGGTACCAAGTGCTTCAGAGGCAGCCTTGTTCTTTCAAGTGCCCGGAAAGGGGAGACCCTAAACGCGGAGAGGGAGAGATGGGCTAAAAAACGCTGTGTGCTGTATTTCACATTAAAACAGCATTTGGGGGAGTGAAAAGCATCAAGCTAAACACAAAGAGCGTGTTAGTCAGCAGCCCAAATATATCTGTAGAAAATATGAAATTTATTGTCACATTGATTTATGATATTTTTAAAGGGGAAGCCAGAAGAGATTGTTTAATCTTCTCAAGTGGGTTTCAATTCTATAGCTTTCCTGCTTAGCCCAGAAAAAAAAATATTAAGAGTCTTCCACCCAGAAATTGGAGTGAATTGACAAAACAGATCAGAATCAAAAAGGAAGTGCATAAACACTGGCAGAACATAAATATTGAATCCGTTCGACATGACGGGCGCGCTGCTGCTGCCGCTGCTGCAGCTAAGTGCGGTGAGTGGGTGCCGAGCCCGGGGCCGCGCAGCAGAGGGGGGCAGCGTCGTGTCACTACCAGGCTTGAGCGGCAGCCACGGGTCAGCCCGTCTCCGGGTGCCCAACACTTTACGAGGCGTGGCATCGTCTGCCGCGACAGGTCCCTTCCTTTCTCAGAGTGCGTTGAGAGCTCCTGAGAAGGGTCTCCCAGTTCTGCGGGGAAGAAGCACCTGGCCTGGTGCCTTCCAACACAGACTTCTCTGCTCCCGGGCGGCCCCCGCGAGGCGCGGTCAGTTCTAGCCAGGAATACCAGGACACGGGCGGATTCCTCGTCTCCAACCCTCTCCAGTGCCTGCAGGCCTCACGGGGGCCGGGGGGGGGAGGGGGGCAGGCTGCACGGTGCGGGTCCGGCTCACAGGAGACCACAAGGTGAAGCTTTGCTCTGTAAAACTCTCCAGGGGTCTCCCGGTGTAGTGCACTGGTGGATTTCTTCAGCAACACTTCCACGACTATTGATTACGAATCCAGCAAGCATGAGATCCTTGACAACTTCAGTATCTTCTACAGGAGCGAGAGGTCGCCTCTTGGGCCAGCCTTCAGGGTTGCCTCCCGTGAGTTGAGGTGCAGTCCCCACTGAGAGCTGCCGCTGCCGCCCGCCTCCCCCTCAGCAGCAAGTGCTCAGAGGCTGCTCGCGTGCACTAAGGAAGGCAGTGTCATCTGCCGAGTCCCAGGTCTGTCTCAGGCCTGACGGCCCGTGCTGGCTCCACTGCTCCGACCGTTTGCTCAGTGCATAGACGGGGTGATGTGGTGAGAGGCACACCCCTTTCCTGATTCAAACCACGCAGTAGTCCCTGGCTCTCTGGGATGACTGCCTTTCTGTCTACATACAGGTTTCTCATGAGCAGAATTAAATGTTCTGTTCTGGAATTCCCACCATCACAATGCTTTTCCCAGCTTCTGTATGGTCCACGCAGTCTAATGCCTTTGTGTAGTCAAAACAGCAACAACAAAAACAAGCCCACAGGCCACCCTTTTCCTGGCATCCTCTGCTTTCTTCCACGATGTCCCTGACATTGGCATTGTGACCTCCAAATCAATGTCCCTTCTGAACCTGGAAGGCCCCTGCCAGCAGGTTGCTGCTGCTGCACCTGGTTCACCACGTGAGGTCTCTGCACGTCCCCCACCCGTGGGCTCTCCTTTCTCTCGGAGCAGCCTCTTCCAGCCGGGGGCAGGCAGCTGTCATCCTGAGTTCCTGGCAAAGGTGAGCGGGCGTCTCCAGCTTTGCATCGATTGTGGACACGTCTGGGCTGCTCTCCTGTTAGGGGCCCCGCTTTCCACCAACAATGCCTTCAGCTGAGCCAGGCTTCAGACTCCCTCTAGCACCCTCGGCCGTCGATCGGCTGGACATGAACCGATGCGCTCCAGGGGAGCCACTCCCCTTGCGTCTTCTCGCAGGCCCCACTCAATGTTTTGCCCGAGAAACCGTCGGTGTTGCGATTCCAGGCCTGTTTTTCCTTCAGTGCATCCGGCTTGACTAATGTCATGTGTGTTCCTCTCCTTGGATTTTCTAGCTCCAGGTCTTTGTCTATTTCCTCAGCGTGCCCCACTCTGCCCGGAGACCTGGGTGCCAGGCCCTGGTCCAGGGCGAGAAGGCCCACGTGCACATGCTGTGATGGCAGCCGGACATTAGAGGGGGAGGTGAGGGGAAGTGGCGAGCAAGGGAGGAGGCTGCCCATCGTCGTCACGGGTCAGCAGCTGCAGGAGGGACGTGGCTCAGGCTCCCAGCTCTGCCGGAGCTGTCTCTGGAGTCCGTGAGGGGAGGGAGGCCCCGCAACCAGCCTGTGCTCAGCTTTGTGGCTGCTCAGCTCTGTGACTCGGGCACACGATTTGACTTCCCTGCACCCCACCCCTCGTGGGGGAGTAAGAGAGGAGCCTAATTTTTCGGGCTGGCACTGATGCTCAGCCACGGCAGCACGCTCTGCCCATGCTCAGTACCACTTACTCTCTTCCCACGTGTTGTCATAACACCGGGTGAGGGTTTCCCCCGGAGGGAACTGACGCACAGATGCTGAAAATAACAAAAAAGCATTTATACTTTTTTTTTATGAGTCTTGGTCATGAAAAAAAAAGTCTTAAAAAGACGATGATTAAAATACAAGTCAAACCTGCCCACGAGGTGAAATATGAGGTATCAATATGGATATTAATTGAGAGGCTAGCCCCAATCCCAACTACGGGGACAGCCCGTGCTCCCCACAGGAGAATTCATTTCAGGGAAGCACTGAAGCTGCAGCTCAGGGAGAGGGGCATGCCTGATCAGAGCACATGGGAGCAAATGAAGAGGGACAGAGAGAGAGGGGAGCACATGCTGGCCCACCAGGTCCTGGGGACGATATTCCCGCTCAGAGCAGCCAAAGCATAAAGAGGACCACAGGGACGGCCTCACTACAAGACATGACATCCCTCACTGACCCATAGAGCTATGGGGGACAACACTGGGGACACAGCGTGGGAATTTCCCCAATCTGACCCCAACACACCGAGGCAAAACACTGAGGGCGTGCAACAGAACAGCACGGGGAGCACAGCAAGGAAGTCCCGAGGGAGTACTAAGAATAGACTTTGGGGCCAGTGCATTGCACACCGTCAGACTCGACTTGAAAATACTCCAAACAGCCAAGGTCTTAAACTATTTACAGGCTGTGGCAGTCATGTGCTTATGTTAGTTTTATGATTGAAATGTAGGGGTGGAGTCTAGCCTGTTAATCTGGCCACTGATAGCCATTGAGTAGTCAATGAGGCCTCTATGTGGACATGGCTTTCTCCTGAGACTTCTGGGAAATCTCGCAATATTTCCCTCATGAAGATGAGAAACTATCTTCCCCAGTTGTTGGGAGTTAGTCTCAGAGACGATGAATCACAGACAAGATGGCAGCGTCCGAGAAGCTGGAGGAGAGGCCACACGGCTTTGCCCTGATGGAGCCAGACCTCTGAAGCTGGAGTGGCATGCTGTTGATGGACCTGAGCCCTGGAAGCGAGGAGCCATGAGGAGACCCCTGCCAGCACCAGAATTCTGCACCACTGACCTGTGACTTCCTGAGTCAGAAGGAGGCTTTATAGACTGATTTCGGGCATATGGGTTAATATCGGACTTATGACTTTGAACTGGACTGGGCTGGGCTGCTTACGCAATGTTCCATCCTTTTGGATATAAAGCCTTTCCTTACATCCATATGCGTGTCTATGAAGCTTGTTCCTCTAGCCCACCTGGACTGACACACAGGCCTTTCTTCATTTGTGTCGTTGGTTTTGTTGTGACATCGTTTCCTTTTGCTCTGTCTTGTTTTTTGTGCATATTATTATCTCTGCAGGTTCACGTAGATGAGATAGGCCAGAAAAATAATCCAGGGGAGAAAACAACAGGACTGACAGATCTGGAGAGGGGGGCTAGGGAGGGACATGGGAGAAGGGGAGGCGAGGGAAAGGAAGTGGGTGTTAACAAACCCAGGGACAAGGGAACCACAAATGATCCAAAATCGATGGCGAGGAGGGTGTATGAGGCCTGGCAGAGCTAGATCAAGGGCATTATAACTGAGAGGAATGACTGAAACCCAAATGAAGGCTGAACATGATTGCAGGAGAAGACGAAAGTAGAAGGAAATAGAGGAAAAAGCGAGGAGGCAAAGGGTATTTATAGAGGTCTAAATGCAGGCATATACATATGTAAATATATTTATATATGATGATGGGGAAATAGATCTATGTGTATATACTTATAGATTTAGTATTAAGGTAGCAGATAGAGATTGGGCCTCCACTCAAATACTCCCTCAATGCAAGAATAATTTGTTCTGTTAAATTGGCAATCCATGATGCTCACCTCCCCGACATGATCACTGAAGACAAAGTGGGTGCATAAGCAAATATGATGAAGAAAACTGATGGTGCCCAGCTATCAAAATAAATAGCGTCTGGGGCCTTAGGGGCTTAAAGACAAGTGGCCATGTAACTCAGAAGCAACAAAGCCCACACGGAAGAAGCTTATTGGCCTGTGTGATCACGAGGTGTCAATGGGATCAGGTATCACGCATCAAAGAACAAAAAATCATCTTACTGTGAGACAACTGGACATCCCCTCACAGAAGGGTTGCAGGGAAGAGACTAGCCAGTCAGGGTGCAGTATAGCACTGATGAAACATACAACTTTCCTCTAGATAAGAGCTAGAAACACAGAGAATCAAGAACAGATAAACCCCTCAGGACTAATAATTAGAGTCACAATACCAGGAGGGTGGAGGGGGAGGTGGGGCAGAAAGGGGGGATGCAAGGATCTACATATAACCCCCTCCTTGGGGGATGGACAACAGAAAAGTGGGTGAAGGGAGAAATCAGATAGTGTCAGACATGAAAAAATAATAATCTATAAATTATCAAGGGTTCATGATGGTGGGAGTGTGGGGGAGGGAGGGCAAAAATGAGGAGCTGATACCAAGGGCTCAAGCAGAAAGAAAATGTTGATGGCAATAAATGTACAAATGTGCTTGGCACAATGTATGGATGATGTTGCTGTACCAACCCCAATAAAATGATTTCTTGAATGTTAATCTTAACGTCCTCTCAAGACATTATAAACTCTACGTGTCAAGCAGATGATTTGGCTCAAACAAGCAGCTACTGGCTTTGATGCCTGTGTCACTGACACTGTGCCACAAGATGATGCGCTTGGAGCTGTGGGGTCTGTGTCTGTGGGCCAGCCATCGGACACCAACTACGCAGTTGGTGGTTCATCCCCCAGCTGCTCCACAGGGAGACACCAGGCTGCACTGAGTGACAGGGTCAGTAGCCCCACCTGGGGCCTCTGGCCTGGGATTAGGCACTCTGGTGGAGTGTGGTCACGAACTGGGCTGCTAACCACGGATGAGCCCACAGGAGGAAGATGGAACTCTCTATCCCCATAAAGAGTCACCACCATGGAAACTCACCTGGGCAGTTCCACCCCGTCCTGTGGGATCATTACAAGTCAGCACTGACCGGAAGGCAGGGAGTGGGATTTGTGGGTTATGACGGGCATGGTCCCTGTGGTGGGCTTGGGGGAGTCTGTGTTCTCGGATCCTGCGTTCTCAGTCTTGGCCCCACTGTGGCTTCCGACAAGCTGACAAACCATCACCCAACCGCTCTGGGCTGGCACGCAGTAGAAGATGGCCGGGGAGAAGGCCTGGGGCGCTGGGGACTCAGCCCGAGGGCAGGGGTGCTAATAGCTGCTTCCCAGGACCGGTCTCCAGGAGCCCCCAGCTCAGGCCGGGTCTCGGGGGCTCAGCTGCAGCTCCTGCAGGTCTGCGGCCTCGGCTCACCCTGAACGCCGTGACACGGTGTGGCACGTGGGCGCCGACGCTCCTGCATGAGCTCAAGCTGTCTAGATGCGATTCCTCCCTCACAGCCCTCAAGCGTTGAGATGCTCTGGTCTTGTCCCTGCTGGTCCCGACTCAGGCTCTGGGTGGGGCCACGAGCCTGGTGGCTCGGGTGATACGTGGCTGGCCGCTGGAAGTCACCAGCCGCGGAGGAGGGCGAGGCGGCCTGCTTCTGGCGGTACTTCTTCCCAGACGGCTCCGCCGGCACTTTGGGGAGTCCTTGGTTTCTTCTGTGACCTTTCCCTGCGCGGTTCGGTTGCATCAGCTCTCCACGCACCCTTACAAGGCGACCAGCTCTCACTGTGCACAGTGACCAGGGATGCCGGCCAGGTTGGGTCTGGCCCACCTTGCTTGCTTTCCAACACTGCCGAGAGGCCGTGGGCAGCGGGCTACCCGTGGATGCCGTGGCTGCAGATCCACAGCAGACAACCTTGACCGTGCGCGATGCGCTCTGCTGGTCCGGGGGTGAGGGTGTCTGCGCAGGCGTGCTCCTCACCACAGGCTGCGGTCCACCCTCACCAGCAAGGGCCTCTAGTGCCCCTCGCTCTCAGCAAGCAAGCAAGCCGTGTCATCTGCACAGGGCAGGGGGTTCAGAGGCTCCCCCAGTCCTGAAGTCACTCCTCGGCCGACGCGGGGCTCAGCGGGCAGACTCCACTGGAGTGGAGAGAGGTCACGGCCCCGATGCACACCGCCCGGCTTCAGACCACGCAGGGGCAAGCTGGTGGGGTATTTCGATGGGGAGCTTTGAAGGACAGACAAGGGTGCTGCAGGCCACCCTGCCGCCCCATGGGCTATGCATGAGTGTGTGTGTGTGTGTGTGTGTGTGTGTGTGTGTGTGTACTGGTAACGGCTGGGGCTGCACCCGGGGAGCCCGGGCACCAGGGACCCTCTGCCAGCAGGGTGGGGGGCACGGCAGGCTGTGTGCTGGGAGGGCGGCAGGCGCAGCACACGTGGGGCGGGCGGGCCTACCTGCGATGGTGTTGAGGAACATCAAGTACTCGAAGTTGGAGATCTCCCTCCGCTGCCAGCGCTGCGTCATGTTGGAGGACTTGTACAGCTGCCGGGGTGTGGCCAGCGAGATCCTCCTGCAGGGAGGCAAGACGGCACGGCCTGGTCCCCGGGATGCGGGTCAGCCGAGAAGACCCCCAAACCCACCTCTGACCAGTGTGCATCCTTCCGCTTGCAGCCTGTCTCTATGTGCCCCCCCCCCTTGTTATGAATGTTAGTAACGGACCATCTACCCCGGCGGCACCCCCACGGGGGCGAGGGGAAGGAGGCCTGCGGCAGGAAGCCAGGGAGTTGCAGGCATTGTACTAGCCGGTGAGGGCGCAGAAAAGACAAACCTGGCTCAAAACCAGGCAGGCGCTCCTGGGACAAAGAGGAGTCGGTGAGGTTGGCAGTGACTGTCAGGAACTCTGGTGGCCTGGTGAGTTGTGCCTTGGTTTAAGACCACCCTCTGCTCTGCACGAGAGAGCTGAGGCTGTTGGGTGCCAGAGTCGCCTGCGGGACACAGGGCAGCCCCACGCTCGCCTATCGGGGCCTGTGGTCGCCATGCCCGCAACGGCAGAGAATGAGGTCGGGAGTCTGACTCGGGGTATGGACACCATACATAGCGTGCTTCTCGGAAGTAAGGCGGGGGTCTTATAATGATATTTCCTCAAGGAGACGCCCTAGGGGATGCGTTATTCTTTTTAAGTATGGTACAACAATCTGCACTTATTCAAATAGAGTTGTCTTCTTCTGGGACATCATCATCACTCTCCAAGCCCTGAACTCCTTCCTGAATTTCTTGCGACTCTATTTCCTTTAGAACCATTGGCCCCAACCTCTCAAGTCGAGCAATAGAGTTCTCATTCAGTGAGCAGCTCTGATCCGTGTAGCCTGCTCTGAGTGCATTGGCAACAACACTGTCGGTGCTCTTACCCCACGAAGTCTTCACGCAAATCATGACCTCTTGCAGACTAGGCTTCACATAGTTGGTTTCTTGTCATTCTATTTTCAATGTAATCGTTCATTTCCATGTGCAAATGGCCTTTGAATGGCATGTTTAGTGCAATATCAAGAGTCTGCAGATGGGTCACGATGGGGCAGAGGAGAAGGGCTGCCCGTCTTCCTCACCGCTCCATGAGGATTGTGTGGGTTGTGCAGACACGCCCATCACTGGGTCTTATTTTCGGGGTGGGGCTTATATGGCGCACATGCTTAGACATCCTGTTTGGGCTTATTTGATGGGTAGGTCTTATTTGGGGGGAAACACGGTAGCTGCTGAGGCTCAAACACACCAGCCGCTCCATGGGGGAAAGAAAAGAAACATCGGCAAGCTGTGTGTGTGT